>JABCPU010000290.1:0-85962 GCA_016800925.1 Suillus spraguei
ATGCCCAAATCGGCCAAGGTTATGGTATGTCTGCTGCTTCTTGTTCCCCTGAGGCTGACATTTGTCGCACCTGGAATCCAGGGCTGACCGAATCCTCTACATCACTCACAATGTACTCGGTGGATCAGAAAATAGGTATCCCAGGTAGTGCTGGACAGTTACTCCCCGGTGTAGTTGCCCGAGTAGTTAGGCCTGATGGTTCCCTGGCTGGTTTTAATGAGCCAGGCGAATTGAGAGTGACGACGCCTTCCATGGCGTTGGGGTACTGGAATGATGAACAGGCGACAAAGGAGACATTCGTTGAAGGATGGCTTTGCACCGGAGACGAGGTTATCATACGTGAAGACAAGGAAGTCTTCATTGTCGATCGGTTAAAGGTATTCTGCTCCAAATCACTGTTGTAATGGCTGACCTGTCTATCAGGAAATTATGAAAGTCAGAGGATTCCAAGTAGCTCCTGCGGAACTAGAGGGTTGTATTCTAGATCACTGTGACGTTGCAGACACGTGTGTCGTGCCCATACCTGACGACTACAGCGGGGAAGTTCCGTTGGCGTTTGTCGTGCTTCGCGCGCTCGCTGCGGATCGTGTAGGAAAAGACTCCCGCGAAGCAAACAAAGTAAAGGCGTCTATAATGAAGGTTTGGCATTGCATTTCAAAGCGATTGTAGTCAGGCTGAAGTTGTTATTCAGCACGTCGCGGATAACAAAGTCGCATATAAGCACCTAGCGGGAGGCGTGGAATTCATAGATGTCATACCAAAAAATCCGAGCGGAAAGCTACTACGGCGGGTGCTTCGCGACCGAGCTCGGCAATTGAGGGCAGGAGAGCTCAAGGCTAAATTGTGATATGTTCTCTGTAATGACAACCTACATAGCCTCAGTGTTAATCTACGAAGGTATAAATAGCTTATTGTGGCTGTACCTTGCTCGCTGCGCTTTCCTGTTCGCTACCCGCAACTAGTACTTCCGTTCACGGGACAGGTATAAAATAGTACAACTGTTATATGTATCGCAGATTCATTGCAAACCAGCCAGCGTGCTTGTACAATCCCTGGCCAGCCAATAGAAGCACCCCGAATTGAATGAAGTTCGGGCGACACCCGTTCCTAACCCAACCATTGGAAAAACTGAGATCCTTCCGGACAAGTCACACACGAAGAACTTGGCATCCCGTAAGCCATTGAAACCGCCAGCGCCCGTGTTCAAGTTCCTTCTTGCTCTCTGCATTCTGCAAGCCCTCCATGTCTGAAATTCATGGTCCCACTCTCGAGGCGTTTGTTCCAGATGACCTTACTTTACCTCAGTTTATCCTCGACTCGTACCATCCATTGAGGCCTATCCGATCGAGCCAAGTGCCATGGTTCATCGATGATGCTAGTGGAAGGGGGGTGGGATATGAAGAGGTGAGTTGAGCACAGTGATGACGTCAGCGATAATTAATGTACGCCCAAGATCCGTACAAGGACTTATGGACTTGCGAACGGCCTAAGTCTGCAATTCCGTGTCAGTGAGTCCTGTTCAAAGCGCTACGATCTGTAAGGGCTTCTTTTGACCAACCCATTTTAGAGGAAAACGATTTAGGTGTGTGCTTGAAACGCGTACTAGGCCGCGGCGTAGAACATCGAGACTCATTGTCTTTGCCCTAGTGGTCATTTTCAGCCCAAACCACATTGGTATTTTAAGTGCTGATTGCTTCTGGTCATATACTCACTGCTTATCGTAGACTATCCGGTGGCCATATGGGCAGCGCATCGGCTAGGTGGTGTCGTGTCGTATGTTATGCACGCTCTGATGTTTTCGGACCCATCTGATCATCACTGCGCTTCTATCACAGATGCGCAAATCCAGCCAGTAATGTCAGCGAATTGCTGTATCAGCTTAAGATGGTCCATGCTTCTTTAATTATCACGCATTCCTCTGCTTTGCACACCGCATTAAGCGCTGCTCAGGCTGCGGGTTTGCCATCCGAGCGCGTTGTCACTTTCGATGAGTCGAGTCAGATAACTGTAGACACTCTGATTCAGCAAGGGCTGCGGAGCGAGCCAAATTTCGTTGAGCGAAGGCTGCGGAAAGGAGAAGCAAAAACGAAAGTTGCATTCCTCAGTTTTTCGAGTGGTACAACGGGAAAGCCGAAGGTGTGTCGAGCCTTGGACTGATGAATGAGGACTCATACTTGTGATCGTGATAGGCTGTTGCGATATCGCACTTTGCTCCTATCGTGAATGTGATTCAGAAGGCTGAGCACCAGAAGGTTAACCAGAACTATGCCCCTTGGGAAGAACAGAGGTATCGGCCAGGGGATACGGTTGCAGGAGGTGCGCTTTTATAGGCATAATGTGACGTCGCTAACCGTCTATTGTAAAGTTTTACCTTTCTACCGTACGTAACCTCTTTCCATTGATCGTCCAACGAACTCAAGTATGCAACGTTTCTAGATATCTACGGCCTGGTGCTGGGAGTAAGTTGGATCTCCACGGCCCAATTATATTACTTAAATATGGTTACCTTAGATTCACTTTATGGCATTTTGTGGCGTGAGCTTTCAAATATTTCTTGCTATGGCTCTTTCTCAACTCCTCGCAGATCTCAATTGTGGTAATACCCAAGTTCAACTTCACGGAGTTCCTAGAGAGTATTGTGAGACATCGTATAAGCCATCTTCTGTGAGTCGCCACCATTACCATGACTAATCATAGGAATTCTGACTTGCACACAGGCTTGTACCACCTCAAATTGTGTTGTTTTGCAAGGTCAGCACCGACATTTTTGGTAATTGATTTAATCAGCCTGATACTCCTGGCAGCACCCTGCTGTAAAGAATTATAATCTAGATAGTGTCAGGTTCCTGCTGTGTGGGGCTGCCCCTCTCTCCGCCTCTCTTGTTGACCAGCTAGTAAAAATTCTGCCGAACGCGCAGATAGGTCAAGGTTATGGTGGGCAGCTTTCTGACCCTGTCATTGCCTGTTTTTCATCATTTTTAGGCATGACCGAGTCATCCGCCACTATCTCGATGTTTTCCGTGGACGAAAAACTTGGCGTTCCTGGCGGTGCTGGGCGCCTGGTACCTGGTGTCATTGCCAGAGTTGTCAAAGACAACGGGACCCTAGCGGGATTCAACGAACCTGGAGAGCTCCAAGTGAAAGTTCCATCTGTAGCACTAGGATATCTGAATAATGATGAAGCGTGAGTAATTGCACATGCCATATGCTAGCCCGAGCTGAGCTGCTGTTTATTAGCACGAAGGAAACCTTCGTTAATGGTTGGGTGCGTACTGGTGACGAGGTTGTCATACGCGAGGACCAAGAAGTGTTCATCGTTGATCGCTTGAAGGTATGCTGTCATCCCCTCGTCCTGTATCAACCTTCGAGGACTTCAACTTTTTCGGCAGGAAATCATGAAAGTCAAAGGATTTCAAGTCGCTCCTGCAGAGCTAGAGGGCTGTCTTCTCGAACATCCCGATGTTTCAGACACGTGTGTAGTGCCGATTTCTGATAGTTACAGCGGGGAGCTTCCGATGGCATTTGTGGTTCTTCATACTAACGCGGTCAAGAGGATCGCATTGGATCCTGCTGAAGCCGAGAGGGTAAAAGTATCCATTACGAAGGTTCGTGCTTTATTGTCGTTTGGACAAGACCTGATTGTTGTCTTTTTGAAGCATGTGGCAGACAACAAGGTTGCATATAAACACCTTGCTGGTGGGGTGGAGTTTGTGGACGCAATTCCAAAAAACCCAAGTGGAAAGCTGCTGCGTCGTGTCCTTCGCGATCGGGCGCGTGACTTAGCACGGCCGAAATCGAAGCTGTGATCGGATTGCTCGTCATATGGATGGTAGTTAACCTGTCCACGTAATCTGATTGGTACTGTACATTCAGTTGCTGAGCGACTTCAGAACAAGATGTGAACGTTTATGGGTACCATCACCAGTGTACCCGGTTGAACATTGGAAGGTTGAGCGGGTGTCCCTATCCTATATCTTGCGGAAGCTGCTGCAGCTGACTCAGCCTCCGAGGAATTAGGCTTACGTCCTGCTGCAGCTGCGACACCCTCATGTCACATTACTCGTTTTGTTCCTTGCTTTCTTTATCATTAGTTCTATCACTGCAGTATAATCTATTTGGTCTTCTCCAAGTTTTGGAACTTTGTCAGGACTTTTAGATCTAGCTTGGGATGTTGCTGACTGGCACTAGGATTGGATACAAGGCAGAGACCGCGAGTTCGACAGGTAAGACATGTGATGGAGACAATGAAGACAACAATACATGGAAAAAAATTCGCACCTTTTTCCGACACAGTTGGATTTTGCGAGAGGTCGAACCTTCACTAAAAACGCGTGAGTTGAACGATTCTTAGCATGGGTTGAGAGCTTATCTATTTCACAGTGATAACAGTTCGCATCACTGAATATTAACGCCATGGCAATCAGCATCAGGAAAACCCACGTCAAGCAGGGTTTTTCCGAGCCTCCATGGGCGCGGCAATGATCGGATCAGCCGCTGGACGTTTTGTAGCACGTAGTCATGTTTGTGTGTGCCACGCGGCACTTGAATTCGTAGAGTGATCTGTGTCGGCTGTTAGGTCGGTTGTGTCTATACTTATCATGAACGACTTTAATTGGCTGTCAGTGATGGGACTAGGCTACATCTTGCAACGCGGCTGGCAGTGCGGCACAAAAATGATATCTTGACGTGACAGCTCCAACATTTGTACATGCCCAGTTTGACCTGCAAAGTCGTGTGTGATATGGCTACCTTGCAGTCAAAGACCGTGATGAGTTATGCTAGCCCGACGACCGAGAAGACGGCATGTGCTTCCACCAAACATGTGACAGGTGTGCTCTCGTTATCAGCACCAAAGGAGCCATCTTAATCCGCATCACAGGTCTTTTTTTAAATATGAGAGAAATGACTGTGTTAGATATTTCCGCCACATCCGTAAGATCCCAGGTAGCATTGCAAATTGGCAATGCACTAGCCTAATAGCGATATTTAATACGTACCTTGCCAGTGATCACCTTGCAAATTCCAACCAGCAAATTAATGTCTTCCTCGGTGCAGGACCTCATCCCACAACTCAATATCGAGACAACTTTCGGGGCACTTTTCATCGGAATTAACATTGCAGCAATGTTCGTAAACAATTTGCTCGGCATGCGAACATTTACTATCGTCCTGACTCATCTTGCGGAACAGTCTCTTTGGTTTGAACAATGTTCAGGCCTTGATCTACTTTCAAACGCATAGGGGCACCGGGATGACATTCTACAAGCTTGCTGTATGTTTATACCACCTTCTATCTGTTATGCTCTGAATGCCATATCAGATCATCTGGCTCTGGTATGTATCCCATCGAGTTCCCACTATCGAGCACGTCGAGATTACGGACGTCCCTGAAACCTTAGGATACTCGATGCTCTGCACCTGACCTTCATCGTCCACTGCGTCTATTATTATCTAGTGATCAAATATGCAAACCTCAATGTGTTTACCGAAATTGTATGGAGCTTTAAAGTGAGTTCTTACTTTGGTCCTCCACGCGGCCCCGTAGTAATATGATATTGATGGGCTTATGCAGCTTCAGATAGTATTCGAGGTGAGTTATGTTTTCTAAGTTCTGCGGTGCACCTCAGTCATGCATTCTACAGGTTTTCATCATCTATGGAATACATCTGTAAGTTTGATGTCCAGAATGTGATGTGCAGCCTTTAATCAATACATTCTTTCCCTCATAGCCTGTATGTTTATCACATATGGTTATGTATGTATCTCCATATCGATAGATCTCTACGACTGATGCAATATACCTAGTCAGCCAGGGCAGATCAAGAATCCTCCCTATCGCAGTGGTAGGTTTACAATCGTTCTAAGCCTCTCATTCCGTTGATTCGTTATTAGGCCATAATCACCACCTTAACTTCAGGTAAGTCTGTTAGCTGGAGACGCTCGTTGTTCGATTTTGAAGATCCATTCAGCTGTTGGTATCGGTAATTGTTTAAATGACACTCTTGTTCCTGGCTCATCATTTTAACCCGACGTCAGTCCTTATTTGGGCCATGTGAGTGAAATTGTGTGCTCCTTAACTAATCGAAGTGCTGATAGTGAGTAGATATCAGTGTCATGTGTTCTCGGATTTGCTTAAAATCGAGTGGTTCACATTTATAACTCTGGGCACCATTACTTTTGCCGACGTCGTTATCGCATCATCACTATGCTATCTCCTGACTACCTCCCGTACTGGATTCTCTGGGTAAGGAGCGGTCTATTCATCACCTGGCTGAAATATTACTAACACAAAATATATAGCACCGATTCCTTGATAACAAAGCTCATGGTTTACGTGATTAGTACCGGTTGTCTGACGAGGTATTCCTTTTTCCAGACCATCCCATATCTTGACTCACATTTCATGCAGCGTATTTTCGATGGCAGCTATGATTACAGTGAGCTTCCAGAGATTGTATTGATTGTCTCTTATCCCGGTCTACAGTGTGCAGTCATGCCGACCAACTTCATCTTCCTTGCTGTTGAAGTTTTATTGGTTAAATGTATGGCCAAAAACTTCTCCTAGAATTGTACTGACAAGTGGTCTTGTTTAAAGTATACGTCAACTCGTACCTCGCACTCCTGAATGCACGGTACTACGGACAGGTCAGCGCAGACACTAACAATTATTACTCATCCCACAACCGCCACGAGGTCTATCGTCCGGAGCTGCACATCAGGGCGTTGGAAGGCGGGGAGCTCCGGGCACCCCGGAGGGACGTATTTAAACATCCCGACGATGAAGCTGTGGATCGTTCTCGATATGTCAAGGTCGGTACTAGTTCTGTGTCATTGAGGACTTAACAAGCGACGCTTTAGCCCCAGCGGCCGATCGCGGCGATAACGGATACAGTAGAGATGAATTCTTTCTCGCCTGTGTGATGGATGAGCATGGTATTGTCTACTTGTCTTCTCACGAGATAAGGGTCATAGTAGCCTGGACATTGCGAGCTGAGTGACTACCCTCTCGGGCCTCTCCTACACGAGTCACACAGCCCGTACACAGTGACGGGGAGCGGGGGGTCTAGTCCACTATGTTGTATCTGTAGGTTGAATATATCACTACCAGCTTAAAATTATATCTATTAGTTCATTCGAGATAATTTGTTAATTTATTATCAGCGACTTTTCATGGCACCGAGGGAGCGACGGGTGTGGTATTAATCTAATGGGAGTTCTTGATTGGATGGTTCAATTCTTCCAATACATATCAGCCCACTTTTCATCCAGAACACCCATGCTTAAACTGTCTTCCCAATGTCCATCATTGCAGTTTGCTCGTCGCTTCCTACCCGCTGCCTCAAGTTGTTGGTTTTTATCCTTGCAGCATCGCATGAAATTTGAATTGCCCCACATTTTCTTGTAAGCTGCAATGGCAGCTTCATTTCCCTCCGATACATTCAATTGAACTCCCAACGCTCTAAATGCATGATCTACAGTAAACCTCGTCGCCTCCGTGCCATAACCCATTCCCCAAAACTTTGGAAGCATCGATATCCCAAATAATCCATCCCCATTCTTCACAGGCTCTGCCACTTTGATGCTGCATTGCCCCATGAATTTCCCCGTTTCCTTGTGGACGATGGTAAACCAGATGGTTGAGTTCTCTGCAAGAGTTTTCAGGAACTCTTTGTATTTCGTTGGTCGCGGAGTGATGGGTTCGGCAGTCACCCCTCGCATAACACGAGCATCGTTCCGGAGCGCGAAGAGATCATCTAAGTCGTTATCTTCAAATCCACGCAAGACTAGGCGTTCTGTTGTGAACATGACTGTGGGACAGCCTTCACCCAGCGTGTGACTCTCCGGTCTCCAAGCCACTTCCGGCGGCTTCGCCTTAGGCCGCTGTAGATGCAACAGTCATCATAAATTGCGTACGGAATATCTAAGCTCGACCGTCAATCACAACCAGTTTCCTTCAGGCTTTCCGCCTACCTATGCGATGACATTCAACGTTATTGTACTTATTCAGGCTACAAAATGTCTGAAGATGAATGGAGCACTTGTACGTGTCCAAAAGCTAAAAAGTAGAGACACTGGATTTTCTACTGTTCATATACATGTGCGCTACAAATTAACTCGAAAGAAGGAACAAGGGTAGCGTATTCTTCTCGCTGTCCAGCTGTTATCCCCATTGCACAGTCGAGAACCAGCCTCTCGAGGGAACATTCTGACCGCGTTAAAAATTCCATAAACTCTTTATGTGGCCACCGCTCGTTATGGCGAGCTTCAACCACGCGAAGGTTGGGGAGTGTAATAACCTTGAATGGGGCAATATCCTCGCTGGAGCTCCAGAGTCCACTCCAGGACATGCACAGGGATTGAAGGTTGACGTGCGTGGCTGATTCCACAGTCTCAATCGGGTAGAATACTCCATCCATCGTCAGGGAAGTGAGGTTGGGGCAGAGACGCAGTATGCGGGTGAATGCGTCTAGTCCGCTTATGGTGACCTCGACATGTGTTAGATGAGCCCATACGGAGTCAGTGAAGAATTCCAATTGCTCGCGGTCAAACAACAGCTCCTTCATGTTAATTCTGCGCAAACTAACCGGCAATTTTGAAAGAGAGCGGTCAATAACTCGCGCAGGATCATCAAGAACGTATGGGTTTATCGTAAGCTCCTTGAGTGTGCGGAAGTCTTTCGTCATGAAGGGACCACCGTCGCAGGTAATAAAATCAAGTGTAAGAAACGAGATTTGTTGGATGTATGGTTTGAGTAGGTTTTGTAGCTCGTTGCAGTCAGTGTGACACAGGAGTCTCAATGAGAGCGGACATCCTCCTGACCGCTTGAGCCAGGAGTCGTAGCAGAGAGCTCTCTTCTGCCAATCATCGAACCCGACTGCCAACTGCAACGTGCGCCATAACCTGGGCAGGCCAATGGCAACCTCCCTCCATCGGCGACATATCGAGGTAAAGAGGATAGGAGCCAGTTCTGCTCTAGGCACCAAATGCTCGTCGTGCGGCAAGCAATACATGAAGATTTCTGACAGTATTTCAGTTGGAAGGCGGTAGATAGCCGGTGAAGATACGGTGACCAAAGTGTTGGACCGAACGGTATCGGCCTTCTCTTTGATGTATTGCCGCTGATGATAACGAACGCTGTTCCTGACCATTTCCAGGCCTGAGTCCGCGCGCACAGTCTGTTGCAGTGGATGTTTATTATTATATTCAGACGTAAATACCTCCAAAACCAAGTACTCACGGGTTTCTGCACCCCACCAGTAGTAGCTGCGACTGGTGGTGAATCAATGTTGGAGCTGGGCGCTTGCATGTTATCACGTTAAGATGCTGGGGATAGAGTTGTGAGGTCTATGTTCCGCCAATTGTCGAGTTCCTATTTAAGTTCAACATCTTGAAAACCACAAGTCCACAACAGACACACCTTGCTATTGTACTTTCTAAAAGCCGACCTTGGGTAAAACACCCACCATCCACAACTAGAGACCTTGCATTGTGGCAAAGGTAGCCAGTGTGGGCGCCTGTGGAAGGGTGATCTTGCTCAATGGCTTCGGCACTTGATCGCAGTACCACCAGGCCATTGAAAACCTTTTGATGCTTTCATGTCAACGTGGAACAGACTTGTCGATCGATTGATGTTTGACAGGCGTGAAGGTGCTCATGAAAATTTGTTTCAATTCGAGTCTCCCCTGGTACCTCTTCGACCGTTCGTAATACTGAAGAGCCAATTCTCTCTTCGTCAACCGTTCAACTTCTTAGTGATACTCCTGCTCATGTCAACTGTAAGAAGCAACTAGAACAAGATGACTTGATGAGTGTCGGGAAAGTTATTAACCGCCAGGTTGACATTGACACATGGTTGCATTGTGCTATAGGCAACTTCGAGCGCACGTCACCAGATCGGGCACAGCTATCTGGAACACATAGATACATAGAGGTGGGACATGCGCCTATATGTCTATCAGTGCTCTTCGTCCTTACTAGCATCCTGGTAAGATGAAAGCCCATATAAGCATTGGCACGCATGGATGAACTGACGGCTGGTTCAAGCAGCCAAAATGCGGCACTTGAAATGAGTTAGACTTGAAAAACTCAATATCAAGCCTAGCCTTACAGAGCACAAGAAGAACCGCCGAATACATCCACTAACTGACATACTTGCTAACCTTTCTTCATTATGGCTTCCAGCTCGATGCATCACAGTGCAGTGGAAAATAATTCGATTCCGAAACTAGTCGTGACCTTATAGTGAACCGTGACATCTCGAGAACAAACATATTTCGTCCATTTTCCCGACGGGCAAGCAATTGGTCAGCGGATCAGGTGATAAGACCATTCGGCGATGGGACCTACGGGAGGTTAAATAGATTGAGAAAGCTCTGGAGGTTTGCAAGGATTGTAATAAGTAGAAGTAGTGGGGTATCAAGGGATGGTCGGGTTGTCACTGCTCAGCGCTCAGTGAAGCAAAGGACGGCGATCGTGGGAACATTTCATGAGTACATGCTTTTTCTTGTATGATGGCGGCTTCATTTCCCTCCAATACATTCACCGAGATGCATTGAACTCCCAGCGCTCTAATCGCGTAAACCTCGTCACCTCTGTGCCAGAACCCTTTCTCCAAAACTTTGAAAGCCTATCGATGAGATCTATTCCTGTTCGAGTTTCCCTTCGGATGATGGTAAGCCAGATGGTCGAGTTCTCTGCAAGAGTTTTCAGTGACTCTTTGTATTTCGTTGGTCACGGAGTGATGGATTTGGCAGTCACTTCTCGCATAACACGAGCATCGTTGTGGAACGCGAGAAGGTCATCTAAGTCATTGTACGCAAATAATTTCAAATGCAAATGACCTAATAGATACAATCCCAAGTTGGTAGTAATACATTCAACCTACAGATGCTGAGGGAGTGGACCAGATTCCCCTCGCTCCCCACCACTGCGTACTGTTTGATAAGATAGGATAAGAGTTCGCAAAGGCCATGACCCCTATTTCGCAAGAAGACGATGGACAATACTGCACGCATGCTCACCCATTACACAGACGAGAAAGAATTTATCTCCGTTGTCTCTGTTGTCACTGCGATCGGCTGCTGTGGCTAAAGCGTGTCATTAAGTCTTCAGGGACACAAGAAGTAGCACCGACCTTAACAAATCGAGAGGAATCTATAGCTTCATCATCGGGATGTTTAGACACGTCCCTCTGGGATGCCCGGAGCTCCTCGTCTTCCGACGCCCGGATATGCAGCTCCGGACGGTGGACCCCGTGGCGGTTGTGAAATGAGTAAGAATTGTTAGTGTCTGTGTTGACCTGCCCGTAGTGTCGTGCATTCAGGAGTGCGAGGAACGAATTGACATATACTTGAAATAGGACCATTGGTTAGCATGATTCTAGGAAAAGGGCTTCGGTTATACCCTTAGCCAATAAGAAGTCGATAGTTATGAAGATGAAGCTGTTCGGCATGACTGCGCACTGCAGACCCTCAGAGAAAAGATAGACAACACATCATCTGGAAGCTTACTGTAATAATAGTTGCTATTGAACATACGCTGCATTAAATATGAGTCAAGATATGGGATAGTCTGGAAGGAGGAATACCTTGTCAGACAACCGGTATTAATAATGTAAGCCATGAGTTTTGTGATGAAGGAATCGGTGCTATGTATTTCATGTTAGTAGTATCTCAGAGCCAGGTGATGAATTGGCCGCTCCTTACCTAGAAAATCCAGTACGGGAGGTAGCCAGGAGGTAGCATAGTGTTGATGCGATGACGATGTCGGCAAAAGTAATCGTGCCCAAAGACAGGTACATCGCCCACTCGAATTTAATCAAATCTGGGAACACATGACATTGATATCTACTCACTATCAGCATTACTCGTAACTAGGGAGTACACAGTTTCACTCACAAGGCCCAGATAAAGACTGATATTGGGTTGAAATGATAAGTCAAGAACAAGAGCGTCGTTTAAAGCTCACCAGCTGCAACACCTGAAGAGATCTTCAAGATCGAACAACGAACATACCCAGCTAACAGACTTACCTGAGCGCAAGATTATGATCATGCCCTAATGACGAATGAACAGAATGAAATGTTGAAGAACTTATATCAATTGTAAACCTACCACTGTGATAGAGAGGATTCTTGATTTGCCTTTGCTGACTAGGAATATTGCATCAGTCGTATAAATTCATCAATACAGAGACACGTACTTGTCCATATGCGATAAACGTAAAGGCTATGGTACAAGAATGTTTATAGGTTGCATATCACATTCTGCACATCAAACTTACAGATGTACAGAATAGATCAAAACAAACTGTAGAGTGCGTGACTGATATGCATCGCAGAGCTTAGCGAATATAACTCACCTCGATAGCTATCGAAAGCTGCATAAGCCCATCAATATCATAGTACTACGGGGCTGCACGGAGGACTATCACCTTAAAACTCCATACAATTCCTACGAGCGCATCGAAATCTGTATAGTTGATCACTAGATAATAATAAATGCAGTGGACAATCAAGGCCGTGTGCAGAGCATCGAATGTCCTAAGGTTTCGGGGAAATCTGTCATTTCGACGTGCTCGATAATGGCAACTCGAAGGAATGCATACCAGAGCCAGATGACCTGATATGGGGTTTAGAGCAGAATTGATAGAAGGTGGTAGAAACGTACAGCCAACTTATTGAATGTCATTCCTGTGTCCCTATGTGTCTGAAAGTAAATGAAAGCTTGAACGTTGCTTAAACCAAAGAGACTGTTCCGAAAAATAGGTCAGAATGACAGAAAATACGGAACTGCATAACGAGCGAATTGTTTACGAACACTGCTGCAGTAGTAACCCCAATAAACAGTGCCCCAAATGTGCTCCCGATATCATGTTGTGGGATGAGGCCTAGATCCGAGGAGGACATTGTTGATTATAATATGCAAGATGTCCAAGTCCAGGTATTAAGTACAATAAGAGTAGCATGGTGCATTGCCACCTGGTGATCTAGTGCTGATGACGGGGACACCGATATTTAATTGATTGAAGAGGCCGCATCTGAGAGTATCGGCCATCGGGCTAGCATGATCAGTGATTAATTGCCTCTGGTAAGTGCGAGACTGGCACTGAAACGCCAAATTGCGAGCACTGCCACTGGCCGAATTGAACATGAAACTTGGAATCTTTCGTATTTTTGTCCATCCTGAGTCTCCGACGATATTTTGATGCGGACGCACTGGGCAAAAATAAAATAAGAAATAGAACAACAAGTTGAAAATTAGTCCAAGTTGTCGATCTTCTTATTTCGAACCTCATGATCAATTTGCCGAAGTTCCTTGTTTACATGCACATTTGGGAAACGAGATGATTGCAATTCAGTAAACAAAGTCGCCAAAGTCGTCATCGATTCTGCGACGCTTTGCTTCCAGTGCTCTGCTTGTGATGCATCTCTAATATGGACTTCGTTCACTCCCGGCCCTACTCGTTTCAGTTCTCATTTTTCCATCTTCTCCCAAGTCCATCACCGTTGGAATCTTACACTACATACCAGTGCAACATGATCCCTGATCTAGTTCTATTCCCGTGCCTTGCTTGCAACTATGTAACAGATAATGCAGTGCAGATGGTCGATGGTTTTCTGAGCCTCCATCTAGATCAAGGGGGTAACCTGCACAATGAAGATTTGATATAAGGAAGCCATCAGGAGCAGACACGTATCTTTATGTCTGACGATCTACTTGAAACATAGAAAGGGGGTTAAAGAAACAACAAATAAATATTGGAGAGTTTTCGGTGCTTGGATTGAATGCTAAACTTGGTGGTGATCATTCTCCTGACAAAAAGTCATCATGTGATCCTCCGACTTCGAAAGGTGGAGTGGGCAAGTGCGTAAATTGGCGGAGTTGGTCAATGAAGGAGGAAACAGGAAATGGCTAGAAGGACAGTACATTAGAGTATCGATCGTTTTCGTATGACGTGAAGTTACATGAGATGGCTAAAAACGAAAATCACGAATTATTGACCTTAGTGGATGTGTCTGAGTCAGTGACCACGATATGATTGGTCAATCCTGGCATCAGTTCTGAAGCAGACACAGGATGACGTATAGGACATACCTTAAAATACAATTGAACAAACGGTGCCCAACTTCCTCGACTCCAATCCAAACACTCACTGCCCACTGTTGGCCGGTGATCGGACCACTCTAAACGGCGCTTCTCATAGATAATACTCTAGGTCCTTCTGCTTACCAGTGGCTTTGAATGCACACCAAGATCTCTGCACATTCTCCAATACGCAACTATCATATATCAATGCCGAAGTTAGAGGACCGGATTCCTATAAGGCTATTTGGTGTCAACCATGTTTTCCAACACCAAGAAGAAACAGAATATGCCAGCAGTCACGCCGTCAGATGATGCGAGGCCATACTGGTGTTGTAACAGGTGTTGTGCACCTGCCTGAGAGACGACAGATCATGTCATGTTCGCTGGACAGCTCATTGCAACTATGGAATTTGGAGAGCAACGCACAGATAGGCAAGGACTGGCGAGATGAGGGCGATGAGCATGAGGACGGTTGGATGTATAGCAATGCGTTGTCTCCAAACGGCAAGACGATTGCCGGAAGTTTCGATGGGAAGGTAAAGTTGTGGGATGTTGAGAGGGGAAAGGTTATCGCAAAATGGACAGGACACACAAAGAAGTCATCAGTGCGCTGAGCGGATCCTGGGATGGGACAGCAAGAGTCTGGGCACCAGAATATACTTGCCCGATGACGCACAAATTTCGACAGGGGGATACAATGAGAATGCTGCAAAAGTCTGGGATGCAAATACGGGCGAGCTTCTCGTCACACTCAAACACAATTATATTGTGTGCAGCTTGGCATAGACATCAGATGGAAATAAGCTTTCATACGGCCCGAATATTTGACACAGCCACTTGGAAGTACCATTCTAGAGGGTCATGAAGACTGGGTCAACGCCATCTCCTACTGCACACATACTCATCCATCACACAGACGATAGAGAATTAATCTCCATTGTCACTATGATCGGCTGCTGTGGATAAAGCGTGTTATTAAGTCCTCAGCGACACAAGAACAGGCACCGACCTTGACAAATCGAGACGGATCCACAGTTTCATCATCGGAATGTTTAAACACGTTCCTCTGGGATGCCCGGAGCTCCTGGTCTTCCGACATCTGGATGTGCAACTCCGGACGGTAGACCCCGTGACGGTTGTAGGATGCGTTAGGATCTGTATTGGCATGCCCGTAGTGCCGTGCGTTCAGGAGTGCGAGGAACGAGTTGACATATACTTGAAACAGGGCCGCTGGTCATACAATTCGAGGAAAAGGGCTTTCACTATACCTTTAGCCAATAAAAATTCAATAGCGCGGAAGATGAAGTTGAGTGGCATGACTGCGCACTGTGGACCCTCAGAGAAGATATAGACAATACAATCTCTGGAAGCTTACTGTAATCATAGCTACTATCGAACATACGCTGCATTAAATATGAGTCAGGATATGAGATAGTCTGGAAAAAGGAATACCTCGTCAGACAACCGGTATGGATCATGTAAACCATGAGCTTTGTTGCCAAGGAATCGATGCTATGTATTGTGTTAGTAGTACCTCGGAGCCAGGTAATAAATGGACTGCTCTTTACCTAGAGAATCCAGTACGGGAGGTAGCCAGGAGATAGCATAGCGATGATGTGATAACGATGTCAGAAAAAGTAATCGTGCCCAAACCCATGTATGCCGACCACTCGAATTCAATCACATCCGAGAACACATGATACTGATATCTACTCACCATCAGCATTCCATGTAGTTAGGGATTGCATAGTTTCACTCACGAGGACCAAATAAGGACTGGCATTGAATTAAAACGATGAGCTGACAAGAGTGCCGTTTAAAACTTACCAGTTGCAATACCTGAAGGGATCTTCAAGATCGGACAACGAGCATTTCTAGCTAACAAACTTACCTGAGCTTAAGGTTATGGCTATGCCCTAACGACGAATGAACATAATGAAATGCTTAGAACCTATATCAATTGTAAACCTACCACCGTGATAGGGAGGATCCTTGATTTGCCCTCGCTGACTAGTATATTGCATCAGTCGTAGAAATCCATCAATAGGGATACACGTACGTATCCATATGCGATAAACGTAACAGCTATGGTATAAGAATGCATTATGGGTTGCGCATCACATTCCGCGCGTCAAACTTACAGATTTACTGGAAAGATAATCAAAACCTGTAGAGTGCGTGACTAAGGTGCACCGCAGAGCTCAGCGAATGCAACTCACCTCCATGACTACTAAAAGCTGCATAAGCCCGTCAATATCATAATACTATGCGGCTGCACCTCCGGCTAAGGTAAAAACTCACTTTAGAACTCCATACAATTTCTATAAGTGCATCAAAATTTGCATGGTTGATCACTAGATAATAATAGATGCAGTGGTTCATCAGGGCCAGGTGCAGAGCATCGAGTATCAGGGAAATTTGTAATCTTGATGCGCTCGATGATGGCAAGTTGAGGGAATACATACCAGAGCTAGATAACCTGATATGGTGTTCAAACTAGAATTGATAGAAGGTGGTATAAACGTACAGCCAGCTTGTAGAATGTCGTCCCTGTGTCCTTATGCATCTGAAAGTAGATGAAAGCTTGAACGTTGCTTAAACCAAAGAGACTGTCCCAAAAAACAAGTCAGGATGATACAAAACGCAGTATAGTTTCAACTGCATAACGAGCGAATTGTTTACGAACACTGCTCCAATGATAGCCCCAATAAAAAGTGCCCCCAAAGTGTTCCTGATATCCGATTGTTGCGAGATGAGGTCCTGCGCCAAGGAAGACATTATTGGTTATAATCTGTAAGGCGTCCAAGCATAGGTATTAAGTACAATGATGCTGCATTGCCACCCAGTGTTGATAGTGACAGAAGCGCATCGTATTGGTTGGCTCAAGCACATACCGTACACAGTATCGTATCGGTCACATCAGGCTAGCATGACTCCGATCACGGTCTTGATTGCCCGTAACGCCAAGTACCGAAATTCGAAAGGCCAAATTGCGCATGACGTCAAATAAGGTCACGAATATTGGAGCAATCACATCGAAGTATGATTTTGCACTGCACTGCCAGACGAGTTGCTGTTAGAAGAACATGAAACTTGGAATCTTTCTCACAAGAAGCAATTTTCGTATTTTTGTCCAGCCCGCGGTATGATGGGACGCCCTGGATAAAAATTCTTCCACACAGAGGAAGTAAAACTGGGAGTTCTTTTTCAAATAATAAATAATAAATAGAACAAAATCAGTTCAAGGTTATGGTAATACAGAATGTCGAGACAGACCCTGATATCATCAAATGGTGCTCAAAAGACAATCATCGACACAATTCTCCATCCTGATAAACTGTCGTTCTGTAATGAGTGCCATGAAAAGTCACTGGCAATAAAACGACTCTTTCTACGCAAACTGTCTAGAATATAAGCTGGTGTGATACAATTAACAAATAGATACCGATGTAATGTAGATCCTCCTTGCTCCCCGCTACTGTGTGCCGTTTGATAAGAGAGAGCTCGCAATGTCTAAGTATGACCTCTATCTCGCGAGAAGACGGATAGACAATATCACATGCATGCTCATCCATCACGCAAACGAGAAAGAATTCATCTCCGTCGTATCTGTTGTTGCCGGAATCAACCGCTGTGGCTATGCGTGATTAAATCCTCAACGACACAAAAACTAGCACTGACATTGACAGAACCAGAAAGATCCACAGCTTCATGGTTGGAATGTTAAAACCTATCCCTGCGGGATGCCTGGAGCTCCTGGTTTTCTAATGCCCTGATGTGGAGCTCCGCACGATAGGCCCCATGGTGGTTGTGGAACTGATAAGAACTGTTAGTGTCCATGTTGATCTGCCCGTAGTGTCGTGCATTCAGGAGTGCGAGGAACGAATTGACATATACTTGAAACAGGACCACTGGTCAGCACGGTTCCAGGGAAGAGCTTTGGTCATACCTTTAGCCAATAAAAATTCAATAGCGAGGAAGACGAAGTTTGTTGGCATGACTGCGCACTGTAGACCATCAGAGACGAGATGGACCATACAATCTCTGGAAGCTTACTGTAATCACAGCTGCCATTGAACATACGCTACATGAAATGAGTCAAGACATGGGATGGGATAATCTGAAAGGAAGAATACCT
The DNA here is from genome assembly GCA_016800925.1 of Suillus spraguei. Classification (NCBI taxonomy): domain Eukaryota; kingdom Fungi; phylum Basidiomycota; class Agaricomycetes; order Boletales; family Suillaceae; genus Suillus; species Suillus spraguei. Next base: position 18,226 of record JABCPU010000290.1, read on the forward strand.
CGTCAGACAACCAGTATTAATAATGTAAGCCATGAGATTTGTTATCAAGGAATTGGTGCTGTGTATTTCATGTTAGTAGTGTCTCAGAGCCAGGCAATGAATGGACCACTCGTCACCTAGAGGACCCAATGCGGGAGATAGCCAGGAGGTAGCATAGTGTTGATGCGATAACGATATCGGCAAAAGTAATCGTGGCCAATGCCAAGTATGTTGCCCACTCGAATTTAATCCAATCCGAGAATGTCTGAGACTGATACCTACTCACTATCAACGTTCCGTGTAACTGGGGAGCACACAGTTTCACTCACAATGCCCAGATAAGGACTGACATTGGGTTAAAATGATGAGCCAACAACAAGAGAGTCGGTTAAACAATTACCAATGGCAACACCTAAATGGATCTTCAAGATCGAACAACGAGCATTTCCAACTAACAAATTTACCTGAGTTTAAGATTATGACTATGCCCTAATAACGAATGAACATAATGAAATGCTACATCAATTATAAACTTACCACTACAATAGGGAGGGTTTTTGATTTGGTCTTGCTGACTAGGTATATTGCATCAGTCGTAAAAATCCATCGATAGGAGACACATACTTATCCATATACGATAAATATACAGGCTACGGGGTAAAAATATTAATTATAGGTTGCATATCACATTCTGCACATCAAACTTACAGGTGTACCAGACAGACAATGAAAACCTGTAGAGTGCGTGACTGAGGTACATTGCCGAGCTTAGCAAACACAACTCACCTCGATGACTAGCGAAAGCTGCATAAGCTCGTCAATATTACAGCACTACGGGGCTGCACGGAGGACCAGAGTAAGAACTCACTTTAAAACTCCATACAATTTCCGTGAGCGCATTGACGTTTGAATAGTTTATCACTAGATAATAATACATGCAGTGGATGATCAAGGCCAAGTGCAGAGCATCGAATATCCTAAGGTCCCAGAGAGGTTTGTCATCTCGATGAGCTCGACAATGGCAACTTAAATGATGCCTACCAGAGCCAGACGACCTGTCATGACGTTTAGAGCAGGAATGACAGAAATTAGTATGAACGTACAGCCAGCTTATATATCGTCTTCCCTGTGTTCTTATGCGTCTGAAAGTATATGAAAGCTTGAACGTTGCTTAAACCGAATAGACTGTTCCGCAAAATAAGTCAGTAAGTTTAACTGCATAACGAACAAATTGTTTACGAACACTGCTGCAATGGTAACCCCAATAAAAAGGGCCCCGAACGTATCCCCAATGTCAAGTTGCGTGATGAGGTCCTGCGCTGAGGAAGACATTGTTGGTTGTAATCTGGAAGGTGTCTGATTAATAAGTACAGGCTAGTGCATTGCCACTTGGTGCGAATAACGGAAACACTATCACATATTTGGTAGAAGCACACCGCATGACTCGATATTCAACAACGGTCGTGATTGCCTGTCGCTCCAAGTTCGCTGGTCAAATTCAAATTGCACGGCAACCGTGTGAGGTCAAATCAATCAGGCAACAAGCAGCAGAGCAATCACTGATCAAAGTGTCATTTTGCACCGCACTGCTAGCCAGTTACAAGTCGTTCATCCATGGTTTATGCAGATGACACGAGCCTCAGGTCAACTTGAAGAATTTGTGTCACGAGCTTAGCTAAGTCAAGAACGTATGTATCTTTCTCACAGGGTTTGAATTTCAATTATCCAGCCCCTTAAGTGTTGCATATCACTCGACCTCGGTTCAGGCTGTGGCTGCGCTGGTGTTGGACTAATAGTGACTTGCTTTAGCCTCAACGGTCGATTGACGCGACGATGGAACTGAATTCTTTCTTTTCAGCATGATGAACCAACTAGGGTGGATCGTTTTCTCCGCATTCGCGAGATCGGCAGGACCAGCTAATGCCTCATACTTGGCAAACCATGAGGATGCGGGTGCGAAAAAGCATCAGTCCACTCCCATCCTTTCCGTTTTTAAGGGTTGGAGTTTCTCGAATCGAGTACTACTGTACATACAACTATTTTTTGTTGCACCCGTAGTCAGTGCTCCGGTGGGTTCAACTTTACTATATAGACTAGTGGTACTATCAAATTTGCAACAACGACATCTTCATACTGCGGGTGCTGCACCCTCTTGTAAAATATATAATCGTGTCAAGGATATTTGATTGGTGAGATCTGAACTCTCGTCTCGAGCTTGCGCAGTCTAGCACAGGTGTACACTACCCTTCTGGGTCAGAAATTTCTACATTCTGGAAAAGATACCAAATACAAAAAGGCCCCACGGAAAGATGGTTCTGATGTCCGATGGTGATCGGACTCTTGTCAAAATTGAATCAACAACTCCCATCAAACTGATGCCACCCGGATCCTTCAGTGCCGTGAGAAGTCCTAGTCAATGCCAGTGAAATAGCTTCTTCTGCACAAATCATATTGAACGACCTAATAGATACAATTCTAAGCTGTTAGTAATGCATTCAACATACAGATACTGATAATAGAAAATACCTCACGCACGCTCATCCATCACACAGACGAGGAAGAATTCATCTCCGTTGTCACCGTGATGAGCCGCTATGCCTAAAGCGTGTTATAAGTCCTAAATGAGACAAAACTTACCACTGACCTTAACAGACTCGGGGCGAGACGGATCCACAACTTCGACATCGGGATGTTTAAACACATCGTTCCGGGATGTCCGGAGCCCCTCGTCTTCTGATGCCCCGATGTGCAACTCCGGACGGTAGACCCCGTGACGGTTGTGGAACTGGTAAGAATTGTCTGTGTCTGTGTTGACCTGCATGTAGTGTCGTGCATTCAGGAGTGCGAGGAACGAGTTGACATATACTTGAAATAGGACAACTAGTCAGCACAATTTTAGGAAAGAGCTTTGATATACCTTTAGCCAATAAAAATTCAATAGCGAGGAAGACGAAGTTGTGCGGCATGGCTGCGCACTGTAGACCGTCAGAGAAGAGATGGTCCACAAAATGTCTCGAAACATACTGTAATCATAGCTGTCAACGAACATACGCTGCATTAAATGAGTCAAGATACGGGGTAGTCTGGAAGAATGAATACCTCGTCAGACAGCCGGTGTTAATAATATAAGCCATGAGCTTTGTTATCCAGGAATCGGTGCTGTGTATTTCGTGTTAGTAGTATCTCAGAGCCAGGTAATGAATGAATCTTACCTAGAGAATCCAGTACGAGAGGTAGCCAGGAGGTAGCACAGTGACGATGCAATGACGATGTCGGCAAAAGTAATCGCAGCCAAAGCCATGTATGTCGCCCACTCGACTTTAACCAAATCCGAGAACACATGACACTGATACCTACTCACCATCAGCATTCCGCGTAGCTAGGGAGCACACAGTTCACTCACAAGGCCCAAAGAAGGGCTGACATTGGGTTAAAATGACGATCTAACAAGAGCGCCGTTTAAAACTTACCAATTACAACACCTGAAGGAATCTTCGAGATCAAACAACGAGCATTTCCGGCCAATAAACTTACCTGAGTTCAAGATTATGACTATGCCCTAATGGTGAATGAACGTGAAATGCCTAGAACCTATATCAATTGTAAACCTACCACTGCGATAGGGAGGGTTCTTGATCTGCCCTTGCTGACTAGGTACATTGCATCAGTTGTAGAAATCTATTGACAGGGAGACACATACATATCCATATGCGATAAACATACAGGCTATGGGAAAATACTGTGTTAATTATCGGTTGCGTATCACATTCTGCACATCAAACTTACATATGCACCGCATAGACGATGAAAACCTGTAGAGTGCATGACTGAGGTACACCGCCGGAGCTTAGCAAATACAACTCACCTCGATAACTAGTGAAAGCTGCATGAGCCCATCAACATCATAGTACGAGGCTGCACGGAGGACTGAAGTTAAAACTCACTTTAAAACTCCATACAATTTCCGTGAGCGCATTGACGTTCGCATAGTTAATCACTAGATAGTAATACATGCAGTGAATGATCAAGGCCAAGTGCAGAGCATCGAATATCCTAAGGTTTTAGGGAGATCTGTAGCCTCGACGTGCTCGATGATAGAAAGAATGCCTACCAGAGATAGATGACCTGTTATGGCGTTTAGCTTAAGGGCAGAACTGACGGAAAGCGGTATAAACGTACAGCCAGCTTAAAGAACGTCATCCCTGTGTCCCTATACGTCTGAAAGTAGATGAAAGTTTGGACATTGCTTAAACCGAATAGACTATTGGCAAAATAAGTCAGGATGACAGGAAACGCATAACTTTGATCGCATAACGAGTAAATTGTTTACGAACACTGCTGCAATGATAACCCCAATAAAAAGTGCCCCGAACGTATCCCCGATGTCAAGTTGTGGGATGGGGTCCTGTGCCGGGGAAGACATTGTTGATTGTAATCTGCAAGGCGTCTGGGTAGTGTACAATGAGGCATATCTGTCACATGTTCAGTAGAAGCACATACCGCATGACTCAACCACGCTTTTGATTGCCTGTGACTCCAAGTTCGAGACTAGTACTGAAAAAATCAGGCTAAAATGCACATGAGATCAAATCGGGAAACAAAAAGTGGGGCAATTATGTATATCAATGACTCAACCGCGTTGCGGCAAAATGCGACGTAATCACCGTCAGCCGCAATCACAAGTCGTTCAACATCCATGGTTCGTGCACACAAAGACGCATGACCTACACCATGGTAGCTGACACGGGTCACTTGAAGAATGTACACAAGTACGATGCAGAACAAACATGACAATAATTTGATTCACGAAACTTAGCTAAGTTATTTCTCACAGGGTATCAAATTTCGTATCTTTGTCCAGCTCCTATATGTAATTAGCAAGGGTGCTCTATCAACCAACTACATAAAGGCCGAGCTTCGCCGGCAGCAACCTTGTACCATTAGAATAGGTCTCAATTTTTTACTTAAGAACCTCGTTTGGGATTCCAATAGGCTCTCTTCTGGCAAGGATTTCGGACAATATTACATAGTAAACTACAGTCGCGATAGCGAAAACTTCATAGGCTCCGTAGCATCGTTGATAAAACTTTCCTTGCGTTTATCAGACAAGGCTTTGGCGCATCAAGGTTTGCATCCGCTTCACGAAAGCCAATATGTCGACATGTTATTTCTTTCGTGCTGGATCCACTGGTGCGGATCATTGTCTCCGTATTTGCGAGACTGGCCAATGACTTTAACTTCTTGGTATATTATGGTGGTATACTATTCAGCAGATAAGTGTGAAGAGGCATCAATCCACTCTCATTCCTTTCAGTTTTTAATTTTCATTGCAGCTTCTCGAGTTAAATACATACAACTATCTATCAGTGCACCCATAGTCAAACATCAGGTGGGATCAACTTTATTGAGTAGGCTAGTGGCTCTATCAACATCAGGGAAACATAATTCACTACGGAGTGCTACGGAGCACTCTGTAGCACAATCTGTCAAGATATGACTATCGACGTCATTATCGTACGTACTCATACATTTATTTTACATACACAATCACTCCTCGTTGCACGCCTCAGACACGTTTCCCTGTGATTCTCCGTCTAAACCATCATATCAAAACCTCTCGTCGTCGAATATCGTTCTTTAGTCTTTTGAGCTAATTCCAAGTCATCGTTTCTCGTTCCGTTCCCAGTCCGAGCCTCATCAGATCTTCACACAATCCAACCCGCTGATTTGTAACAGCATCTTCCCGGTGCCTCACGCGGGCGTTACAACCTCGTTCGTCACATGGACGAGAAAGAATAAGAATTCATCCCCGTTGTCGCCATGATGGGCTGCTGTGCCTAAAGCATGCTATCAAGTCCCAAATAAGACAAAAACTAGCACCGACCTTGACAGACTCAGGTCGGGACAGATCCATGACTTTGTTATCGGGATGCTTAAATACGTCCCTCTGGGATGACTTGAGCTCCTGATCTTCCGACGCCCTGATGTGTAACTCCGGGCGGTAGACCTCGTGGCGGTTGTGGAACTGGTAAGAATTGTCGGTGTCTGTGTTGGCCTGCGTGTAGTGTCGTGCATTCAGGAGTGCGAGGTACGAATTGACGTATACTTGAAACAGGACAACTGGTCAGCACAATTCTAGGGAAGGGGCTTTGGTATACCTTTAGCCAATAAAAATTCAATAGCAAGGAAGATGAAGTTGTGCGGCATGGCTGCGCACTGTAGACCATCAGAGAAGAGATGGTCCACAAAATGTCTAGAAACTTACTGTAATCATGGCTATCATCGAACATACGCTGTATTTAAATGAGTCAAAATATGGAATAGTCTGGTAGGAAGAATACCTCGTCAGACAACCGGTATTAATAATATAAGCCATGAGCTTTGTTATCAAGGAATCGGTGCTATGTATTTCGTGTTAGTAGTGTCTCAGAGCCAGGTAATGAATGAATCTTACCTAGAGAATCCAGTACGGGAGGTAGCCAGGAGGTAGCATAGTGACGATGCGACAACAACGTCGGCAAAAGTAATCGTGGCCAAAGCCATGTATGTCGCCCACTCGATTTTAAGCAAATCCGAAAAATCATGACATTGATATCTACTCACTATCAGCATTTCACGTAGCTAGGGAGCACACAGTTCACTCACAAAGCCCAAAGCAGGGCTGACATTGGGTTAGAATGATGAGCTAACAAGAGCGCCGTTTAAAACTTACCAATTACAACACCTGATGGGATCTTCAAAATTGAACAATAAGGATCTCCAGCTAACAAACTCACCTGAGTTTAGGATTATGACCACGCCCTAACGACGAATGAACATAATGAGATGCTTAGAACCTATATCAATTGTAAACCTACCACTGCGATAGGGAGGGTTCTTGATCTGCCCTTGCTGACTAGGTATATCGCATCAGTCGTAGAAAATCCATCGGTAGAGAGACGCATACTTATCCATATACGATAAACATACAGGCTATGGAACAAGAATGTATTAATGATTGATTGTGTATCACATTCTGCGCATCAAACTTACATATGCACCGCATAAACAATGAAAACCTGTGGAATGCGTGATTGAGATGCACCTCAGAGTTTAGAAAATACTCACCTCGATAACTACCGAAAGCTGCGCAAGTCCATCAATATCATAGTACTATGGGGCCGCATGGAGGACCAAAGTAAGAACTTACTTTAAAACTCCATACAATTTCCGCGAGCGCATTGACGTTTGCATAATTGATCACTAGATAGTAATACATGCAGTGGATGATCAAGGCCAAGTGCAGAGCATCGAATATCCTAAAATTGTAGAGCCTCAACGCGCTCGATAATAGCAACTCGAAAGAATGCCTACCAGAGCCAGATGACCTGTTATGGCGTTTAGCCTGAGGGCAGAACTGATAGAAGGTAGTTTAACGTACAGCCAGCTTATAGAATGTCATCCCTGTGTCCCTATGCGTCTGAAAGTAGACGAGAGTTTGAACATTGCTTAAACCGAATAGACTGTTCCGCAAAATAAGTTAGGACGACAGGAAACGCTTAACTTCAACTGCATAACGAGCAAATTGTTTACGAACACTGCTGCAATGGTAAGCCCAATAAAAAGTGCCCCGAACGTATCCCCAATGTCAAGTTGTGGGATGGGGTCCTGTGCCGAGGAAGTCATTGCTGGCTGTAATCTGCAAGGTGTCTAGATATCAAGTACAATGAGGCTAATGCATTGCCGCCTGGTGCTTTTAACGGGGGCATATATATACCTGTCACGTATTTGGTACATACCGCATGACTCAAGGCCCATGAGGTCAAATCAAGCAACGAAAAGCGGCGCAGTTACATCAATGATCAAAGTATCATCATGATTTTGCGCCACACCAGGGCGCACACAAAATCATGATGTAGCGTAATCACTGTCAGCCCGGAATTACACGTCGTTCAACATCCATGATTTGTGATGCAAATACATGACCTACACCATAGCAGCTGACACAGGTCACTTGAAGATTTATACAAGTAGTGATGCTACGCCAGTTCACGAAGCTTAGCTAAGTTACATAAGAACATATCTTTCTCGCAGGGTTATTTTTGTCCAGCCCGACAAGTATTTCTGTGCTCCATGACCATCAATCAATCACTACAGAAGATGCGGCGGGAAAGTTGGATTGATGCTTTAGAGGTACGCAGGGCATTTGCGAACTCATAATCCCCATACATGCTGATGGGCCTAGCGCTAATATGTCAAAATTCGCCATTTTATCTCCTCAGTACGTACTGGCTTCCCGAGGCAAGTTACAGTCCGTGCACCGTTAGGTCTGAAATGCTAACATAACATGGTACTTAAGACAGACCTCTTCATAATAAATACCATGAGCTGTATCTCAATACGGGCTGCTTGATGAGGTGTTCATTCTAGCCTACCACATCCCTTGACTCTTATTCGGTTAATTTCGGTGCAGTGTGTTCAATATGACGGCTATCATTCTATTGAACTCTTACTTCTTATTCCGGCCATCTTTTCCCCTTACCATCTATAGTACGCAGTGATATCGAAGAACGGCATACTTGAAGCTGTCAAATTTGTATTGACTAAACGTAAGGCCAAAGAATTCCTCGCACCCCCGGGCCTGAACGCGCGATACTACGCTCCCAATGCAGACACAATGCATTCTTGGGTCTATCACCCGAGAATGTACATTAGAGCGTCGTAGGACAACGAACTCCAGGCATCCCAGAAAAGCATGTTTGAACATCCCGGTGTTGTTGTATATCATTCTATCGTCATAATGGTCAGTGGCTGCGCCACTGTCGACGGCATAGGACTGATGGCTTTTTTATAATTCGTATTCATTATCCTTTAGGGTCGGGAACCCCATGGCCGACATAGCCGGGATTTCGTATTCCTGGACTGATGACTTAGCCGCAACGGCTGGTTGAGGTGTGATGGAAGTGAATTCTTTTTCTTCAACGCGATGGATCAAGTGGTATGGACCATTGTCTCCGTATTCGCGAGACCGGCCAATGACTTCAACTTCTTGGCTGTATACTATTCAGCGGACAGGTGTAGAAAGGTATCAGTCCATTCTCATTCCGAAAGTGTCAGTTTATAATCTCGAGTCACTGAGTATGCACAACTATCTATCGGTGTACCCATAGTCGGGTATCAGTCGGATCAACTTTAAGGATCAAGTAGGCTAGTTCCATCCATCTTCGCGCCGCGCGCGGGCGTTGCAGCCTTGTTATGTAAATGAGCAATTGCGATGAGGGTAATTGATTGACGAGACCGAACCTCGAGCACATCCATTGAAATTTGAAGGTTTGAAACCCATGATTTTGAAGTTTGTCTGCAGTAAGTAGGTTTCGGTACCAGTACTTGTACAGTGTAAGAAACTCAAATAAGGCGCTAGTAATCACTGATCGGGAACGCAGATATTTTACGATCAGAGATACTCAGGAAGTCCGACATCGACCGTATTCTATGAATACATCTATCTCAAGTAAGTATACAAGATGCGTCGACGGCTTATCTCGAATCTACGCGATGCAGTACAAATGCACCGCCCGTATATAGCCTCCCGGATCCGAATTTACTGCATTATGATTATGGGAAAGATTCAGCTAAATACGAAACTGAGGTCCCACCAGCCAGCGGTCCTATTAACCATAGTTGTCCGACGACCGGATATGGATGCTACGTGTCCTTTCATTGATCAATAATCAGCCGTTGTCTCGGTCAAGTTTCAAGTTTCAGCGCATCTCTCCGTTCCGAATCGAGGGCATTTTATTTGTATATGAGCCAAGGAGCACATGCGATCATCAGGATCGGATGATTGCGGCTGGAAAACAAATAACCGAGCGCTAGTTTTAATTTTCGTTCAAATAGTACAACTCGTATGGTATACAATATATCCATGGAATTCTTGGCATCAGCAGGGTACGTAGGGGATACTGTGAGTAAACAAGCGGTATAAATACGAACAGACACGAGAAAAAAAATATACAAGTGCGCAAGATAACATGTCAACGTCATAGACAAGGGGCCCACAAGTCCCGAAAGATATCGCATCACTCCACATGTATTGACAGCAAGCCCTGCCTGCGCCTTTAATTCCGAAGCCTACTTCCTTGTGGGAAATCCATCATCATACTCGACTTGTTGATCGACCGTGATTTGCACACCCAACCCAGTGCGCGCACGGGGAATACCGTTATCAACGTCCTCCCCAATAATTGGAAGCACTGCCTTAGTTTCCTCGCCAGGAGTGACACTGTTTTTGTCAGCGTCCCACTCTCCTCCCTCTTTACGACCAGCCACTGCCACGGTGGCATCACGCATATCACCGAGGGTGAATGTGTGGTTAACGCCTCTTGGTCTGTTCCCTGAGCCAGAGAGCGAGTGGGTATTGGCTCCCGATGAAGAAGCAGCATGGGAAGAGATGGAGAATGTGCCACCGTTGGCAAGGTCCCCTCTAACAGAGAGGATGATGCGCATAGACATTGTTGTAGTAAGAACAGCTGCCATGCTGGTGACAATTGTCTTGATAGGGTCGTTTGTACCCGTCGGTGTCATAATGAAGTAGAAGAGGACATTGATGAGGTTTACGAGGAGAATGGCACCGTACAGGTTCAAGCCATCACGAAGCATGAGACGCCAGTAAGACACCTGCCTAGTTTCGAGTGTTTTGATACTGCGCAGAGCAGCAAAGACGAAACTAGTGCCGTAGAGCAAGGTTGGAGCTAGCCAGTAAATTCCGACCCAGCTTGCGTTATTCAAGGGACCGGCAATGCACCCTTGGCCATCTAGAAGATGGACAGAGCGGTAGAAGCCGCAACAAATGGCAGTAACGACGATCTGCAAAGCGTACAATCCCCACATAGTCATGCGAACATGCTGAACGTGGTCGTAGATGGCCGATATGCGCATGACATGTACAGCGGATGCAACAGCAAGGAGAATTGCTGTGCAGATTGGCTCGTAAGGCCAGAAGGCAACGCAGTCTGTGTCTTGTAAAACTGTCGTACTAAAGAACATGACGCCTGTGATCGCGGTTTCAGGTTAACGCCCGAGGTTTCGCGCGATAAGACAGGCTTGGAAAGAAAACGCACCGGTTACAATAAAATCTGCTAGGACCCAAAATTGCATGAAGTAATACATGAATTTCAGAGCTGGCCATTTTGGCAAACGTCCCAGCCTGTACGACCTGGGAGTGAGAACGAGAGCATCCCAGGCTAAGACAGTGAGTGTGCAGACGAAGAAATACTTTTGAGCAGACAGATGAGGTGGAAGATCCAAGGAAGGAGGGAGGGTGGGGGTGGAGCTGGTTGTATTCGACGACATGGACGGAGGGAAAGAGGGAAGGTAATGAGCGCTGTATCTACATGGCTCAATAGCAGCTATTTTATTCGTAAGGGAGGCGGTTCACATCAGTTACTCATTATGTCAGCAGAATCTGATCCTAAGATTCTGTTGCACAGGGTCCATCCTTGGTCCATCCCACGGTAATTTATAAAGTGGCCGTAACAGCAATGAATCTTACCAATGTTCCATCCGACGAGCTCGCATAATATCAATGTCTTCACTGTCGCCGTCGTCAACGCCTACTCTTACTACCTCAAGTGATCACCGAGTCAGTCTTCCGGTGGGGGAGATGACCAACCGTCATCTACATCAACCACGCTATATCTGTATGTGTTACCTGATCCCACATATCCGTCATAGGTTAACACAGGCTCCATCATCCCATGCACCGCTTCCTGAACGTTTCAATCTGCAATCACAACACGTTTCTTTTCCCTTCATCGTCATCTTATTTTGAATTGATCTTTTAATTCCTTGATACCTTGTGTTCGGCTCCTTGCAACAACAATGAACGCTACGACCAGTTTCACGTTCCTCGCTACCCTTTTTGTTCTCCTTCTCATCTCCGCTTCTATCATATTCCGTTCCTTCCTCGTTCGGCGTCGTTTTCGTCAGCGTGTGGAAGACGCTTTGGCACAAGGAGTTGTTCTTGACCTGCAACCATCGGTACTCGGTCTTACTTCACGGTTTATTGGAGAGAAACCCAGCGTGCATGAAGCCCGGGTTGAACTAGATGTCTTACGAGAGAAATCTCAGTGGCAGGTCATCATGGTGTGTTTTGAGCTATTAAGTCATCTACATGCGGGCTTGACTGATATTTTCTCTCAACAGCCTGTCACTGCTCTTCTAACACACAGGGTCGAGCTTGCTGCGGAGTCGCGATTACCTCACGAGTCTCCACAACAACAACGGCCCTCATTCCTTGCGCGCTTCAGGCGACATTCTGCATCTCCTGTTCCACGTCCAGCCACGATTATTCGAGACTGTACCTCACCAGAAGACAGTGTTTCCGTCTGTGTCCTAATCTCGATGCCTCACCCAGATTCCCCAATTCGCTTTAAGCGTTCACAGGAAGATTTGGTCAAATCACAACTAATTGATGCGAACCTGGGCGTTAACACAGGGAGGGCCAGTGATGAGGAAGGCGTCCCAAACGTGGTTTTTGGTGTCGCCGAACTTCCTGTGCTTGGCGGCTGGACGGAAGCAACGATGGCGTAATATTTTCGGTTTTACACTTCCCTGGTATGACAGACACGAATAGTGTGGTAATACAATACTTACCCTTTAACTGATCTTGGTTTTGCATTATACTGTATTCTTGTTTTGTAACACTTACTACTACTTACTCACACCATGATACTCACCATACTATCTATTATGTATAGATAGGACTCAAGGAATTACCCGATTATTCTGTGTGGTTCCGCTAAGACACTGGGGTTAACGTCATGAAGGTATCTGTACCTGTTGTAACCTCATCTGTCGCATAACCCTGATACTCGAGTACTGTGCCTTTGTACATAGAACGTACCGATGCCATGATCACTACACGGCGTCACACGGTATTAAATAATTCAACATATCATGATCTACTAAGTGATTGTCTCCAAAATGCAGGTAGGCGTCGAGAAACCAGATATCTATCTTAACCATCAAGTCGTGATGATCGCCATCATACCAGCCAAATCGCACAGCGCCTGGGTATCTGCCATGAAGCTGTGGCAACAGCGCTCGAGACCCCATCTGTTGATCTTTTAATTAAAGAAGGTGGCAAATTATTCACGCGCTGATCTCGAGTTCTCTCGGGTTGGTTATCATTCATGCTAATTGCATAGTGAAAACAGGACTTTGGAGAGCAACTATTTACATAACAAGGAATGCCATAATCCTGGATTTGGTAGACCTTGGTCGTGCTGGGTGAGACCAGGTCTCGCCGGAACTTCCGAAAGTCGCACAAGCCTGATGGGATGCTTAAATGATCAACGGTGTAGATATTTGCAATTTCAACGTGGCAGAGATTGCCTTTGCTAGGGTTGAAATTCCTTCCTTGAAGTCTTGGGAGATCTCGCGTGCTGCGGGCTAGACCGCCGCCGGGTGTGTTTGACACTAATCAGCAGACAGCGCGCGCCACGCTCGAGCCTAGCCATTAGGCCTTGCGGTGTTGTCGGATTGACTAACTGTGAAAGGTGCCGGTTCCTGAATGTTTGAACGACCGGAAGGAAACGACAGTATCCACACGTCCAGCTGAACTGTTTCGTCATCTTTCTCTCTAAGGTCTTCCTAACGACAACATCACATGATGCACACGTAATCTACCTTTAAAAGTAATAATTAAACTTCATCTATGAAATTATTTATTCATTATCCGACTAAAAGTATCGTCGAAACTTTCATTCTCCTCGATCCTTTTCAACTCCTCGACGGTCGCAAATACAGTAGCGACATCGTCAGGCGAGATACTCTCTGGACCAGCAAGAAGGTTATCTGCATCACAAGGCTCAGTCGAAAGCGGCGGTACTTGCGCGAAGGATGCTTCGAGATCCTGTGCAATTTCAGCAGCCATGTTGAAATTGTCGTTGATGTGATGCAAGAGGACGTCCTCTATTATACATTGTGCATCGTGCATCATGCACCCATCTTTGGGGACGTCAAATTTCATGTTCTATTGAATTCAAATTTGAACTGTCCTATCAGATCTAAATTGCATCTGGGTCCACGAGTCTTGGATCCTGCCAGGTTCTGCCACCCTCCCGTTGCATAAGTTCCGCCGCTGGCGCTAGGCACAATCGCTTTTGCCAACAACATCAGGGCTCCGGACCCTCAGGCCTCGACGTCAGCCTCGAACCTCAGTCGAACCTGCAGCCTCCTCGCTCGGTTCATATTTTCGCCCGCACTCCACTCCCCTGTAACATTATCATTACAGAGAATATATGTTTGCATCGTAATCGATCTTATCTCGATCATCCGACTTCGATACCTACATACCCATAGTCGTACTATTTAGCTTCATCACGATAGCTCAATACTTATCATGGTCATTCAATGCGAGAACCGCCTGTCGGATTTGTTTCCTGCCCACCTGGTGGTAGTCTCGTCGCATCTCTCCCTTGTGAAGCTGGACGACATTGCAGTGACCAGGTTGCACGTGCACCGGGCCGTCGCGTGGTGAACAGTCACTTTCCTTTTTTTTTGCTTTTTTTGCTTTTTGATGCATTTTATCGCGTCGTCCCTCTAAACCAAGAATCTAGGCTTGCTGCCTTCCAACCTTCCACCCTCCCTCGCGTCCGCAACTGAGTTCGTTTCTCGATCGTGCTAAATGACCCTCTGACAGGTCTCCGATCTAGTGTGCGGTATTCTAGGGTTATTGCTCCATGATGCATCGGTTCATGCAGCATCAGAGATTTCTGAAGGCCTTTCCTTGCTGCAACATAGAGGACAAGATGCATGTGGCGTTGTTACATGTGGTCATGAGGGTCGATTCTTTCAATGCAAAGCCAATGGTATGGTTCGTGATGTTTTAGATGAGAAGGCCATTTCAAGATTGATCGGAGGTATGGGTATTGGCCATGGTAAGCCTTTGCAGTACTTAATGCGATCCTGCTGATGATTATCACACCACACTGTAGTTCGCTATCCAACTGCTGGCAGCTCGGACCACGCCGAAGCACAACCGTTCTACGTCAATTCACCGTATGGCATTGTACTCGCGCACGTAAGTCTGTCTTTCAGACTTTCCCCTTCCACTCGATTGAAGATGGTGCTTAGAATGGGAATCTCATAGACAGTCATTCGCTCTTGCAATATATGGACGCCACCGCGCATAGACACATAAACACGTCCTCTGATTCTGAGCTCTTACTCAACCTTTTCGCCGATAATCTCCAGAAGACAGGCAAATTCCGTATCAACGAAGACGACGTTTTCACTGCCATAGGAGGTCTTATGACGCAGTGCACAGGAGCATATGCGTGTGTTGCAATGCTTGCTGGCTTCGGGATTATTGCGTTCAGAGATCCAAATGGCATAAGACCGGTTGGGATGGCTTCCAGAAGGACTAACACCGGAAGAGACTATCTCTTTGCGAGCGAGAGCATCGTCGCTGATGCTTTGGGTTTTAGTGAATGGGAAGATGTGAAGCCCGGTCAGTCATTGTCCACGCCGTCAGGTGTAGCTATTGATGAGCCGCATTGGAGGTATTAGGCGAAGCAGTGATCATCACTCGCTCAGGGGTTTCCAGGAAACGAGTCGCGGCTCATGCGACCTTTGCACCAGACATTTTTGAATTTGTCTACTTCGCCCGCCCTGATTCTGTACTTGACGGTATCAGCGTTTATCGCAGTCGGATGGCTATGGGCGACGCGCTTGCTGTCGAAGTTGAAAAGGTTTTGAAGGAGCGTGGCATCACAGTGGATGTCGTCATCCCAGTTAGTGCTTTCTGCCGTTCTGCGATTGTTTGGCCAAAGATATTTTGCAGGTTCCTGATACGTCTCGCGTTGCAGCTTTGAATCTAGCTCAGAAACTCAACTTGCCTTACCGGGAGGGTTTTGTCAAGAATCGCTATGTTGGCAGGACATTCATTATGCCAGGTCAACAAATGAGGTATACGCATGAGTTACCATATACACGAATGAGTGATGCCAAGACTTTTTACAGGCGTAAGAATGTGAGGAGGAAATTGAACGCAATGGCCTTGGAATTTTCTGGGAAGAATGTCCTCCTTGTTGATGGTAAGATTTGGAATAGCCGGATCTTATCGCCTCGTAAGACACATCCCAGATTCCATCGTTCGCGGCACCACCTCAGGAGAGATCATCCAGATGGCAAAGGACGTCGGCGCAAAAAAGGTGATCGTCGCGAGTTGCGCCCCACCTATACGGTAACTCCTACCAATACATAGACTTGAACAGATGACTGACGAAACTTCAGGCACTCGAACGTCTATGGTATCGATATGCCTTCGAGGACAGAGCTCGTTGCATATGGGCGCAACACCGAAGAGATAGCTGAGGCTATTGGAGCAGATCTCGTCGTGTTCCAGACTCTTCCAGACCTCATCGCGTCCGTGCGACAGTTCAACCCATCTATTTCGACATTCGATTGTTCCGTATTCACGGGAGAGTACGTCACTGGTGGTGTTAGCGAGGAGTATCTGCACCGATTGGAATCGCTCCGTGCGGACAACGTCAAGAACAAGGTGGCCGTGAACTTGCGGGAAGGTCAGAGTGAGGGCGGTAGGGTCGATGGATTCCACACTCGGATGGACATGGTGCCATCTGGCGGCGCGGACGACACAGTTGGATTGCACAACACCTGGAATATTAGTTGATAGTTGAACTCGCGGGAAGGTCAGAGTGAGAGCGGTAGGGTCGATGGATCCATACTCTCATTATGTACCAAGTACAATAGAGGGGGTAGGTCGCGTGCTAGAGCTCTACGAATGTCCGCCCTCAGTGCGCTTATGTCTTCCACTTCCAGTTCCACTTCCTCTGTTTCGCCAGTACTGTCAGATTTACATCGACTATTTCGCTGTAGCCAGCGCCACTCCGTCAGAGCCTCTCCAAAATGCTCCTTCACTAAACACTTCTGATAGAAGAGTCTAGTGAGGGAAGGATCCAGTTTGGATAAAGTTTACGATGACAACCCTTCACAAAGTACTTGTGTCCCCGACCAACTGATTTGTTAAAAGCACGGAAGAGGGCGCAGCAGGCATAGCATGACAATTTCGAGACCGCAATGTAGTTGAAAGGGGGGAAGGTGGGATTGAGGAAGTGATGCCTGAGGAGCAGGGCTTCACGATGAATGTCATTTGTGACACTTTGAATCAAGGGTTGTGCGCCGACGAAAGAAAGTGGCAGACTGACGATACTTGAGGTGCCCTTTTCCATGTAATTATTGTATCTGAGACCAAAGTCCATAACAATAATGTCCTTTGAGAGCGTGAAGGTATTGCTTTCAGACACCGGGTCAATTCGCTCTATGATGAGGGTATCAAGAACATGTCCCATGCGGTGCGGGTAGGCAAGGTTAGTCAGGAGCGACTGGTAGTGACACCTTTTGAAAGGTATCTCCGAAGTGGAAACACCACATTGTTACTTTCCTTCACTAGGTTGTATGTCAACTCCGGTGAGTACAGCGAGGGCATGATAACTTACTCATTCTCATTTCCCTCTCCCATGAGGAGATTCTCGAGGCATAGCTTTTATCCTCTAGCATCCTCCGCATCTGCAGGGCCGTCGTAGTCACAAGGACTGCAAGCTTCTTGACAGTAGGAAGGATTTCCTCATGCTGAGAGTCCGACTCTGTCCATTCGAAACAAGCCCCAAGAATGGCTGCAGCTTCCTGAAACTTCTCATAGTCACTGACCTGCTCGCTAGTCCACGAGTCTCGCTTTTCATCTGCACTTCTCTTCATGCAAGGAATGACTTCGGTTTTAAACTGAGTCTGTCTCTTCATGACACGCTGCCTGAACTTGCGCCAGAAAAATGCGTAGATACTTTGGAGAAGGTTTCTCTTCAGAAAGCACGTTTCTTCATTTTTTTTGGGATGTGGAAGTGTCTAACTTCTCTGTCCCTACTGCCAAAGGTTGGGCAAGGGAGGAGCGTATGAGTTTGAGATGTGGCAGAGGTGCGAAAGCGTTTCTTCGCCGACACCGCGATTACCAGTGATGTGAATGACACATTTATTGTGTTTCAATGTAATAGAGACAGCGATAACTTGATGCCTAGCATCCTGGATAGAGATTGCTGCAACTGTATCCAATAGAGCTACTATGGTTCGTTTTGATTTCGAATGCTCATGGAATATGGGTAGTAGATCCCGTCCGCTATCGGGTGAATCTAAAACTATGGCTCCCTTTGGGTATAACTTTTGTAAGATTGCAAGCAGGGCCTCTGGCGATTCTTGAACGTCAACCATGACAGTGGCAGCTGAGAGGGAAAATAGGAGCAAACGCAAACAATCGCTCAATTAGGACATGGAGTAATTTGTGTATGAGGCTCGGTCCGTCGGATGGGACGCACTGGTGTAGGAGGTAGGTAGGTCTTCATAAACCGCGGAGGTTTATGAAGATCTAGGACTCGACCTACCCCCTACACGACTAGTGTTGTGGGCAGAAGTCTGCCATTCTGCCAGTGATATTCCAACGAAATGGGTCTAAACCTTCCCATGCTTTCTCCACAGCCTCGATACCATCATCGGAGGAATGTGTACACCCATTTATGAAGTGGCATGTGACAAAAGCCACTCGGGTGGTGATATTCTTCCATGGGTCGCACTACTGGGGTGGTCAGTTGAAAGAACAAGCCAGAAAGGATGGTGTCAACCGAGTATTGAAGAAAAACTGCGAGTCTCGTGGGTATGCACTCAAGATCATTATGTGCCAAGTACAATCGAGCTACTGTACTTGACAGCGAGCTGCGCCCCACCTATACGGTAACTCATACCAATACACTTTACCAGATGCGGCTAACAAAATTTTAGTCACTCGAATGTCTATGGTATCGATATACCTTCAAGGACAGAGCTCATTGCATATGATGGCAACACTGAAGAGATAACTGAGGCTATTTGAGCAGATCCTGTCGTGTTCCAGATTCTTCCAGACCTCATCGCGTCCGTGCGACAGTTCAACCCATCTATTTCGACATTCCATTGTTCCATATTCATGGGAGAGCATGTCACTGGTGGTGTTAGTGAGGAGTACTATTTGCACCGACAAGGAAGCCGACGTTTTCACTGTTCAATTGTATTTGTAATCATCGATGCGGCGAGATGTTTGGCATGTGTCATAAGTAGTATGTAGACAGGGTAATGGATGACTTTCCGTAGGCTGAAATATTCTGATTAGAATATACCGGAGTCTCAAAAATTTACCAAACATCGCTGATATGTTAATCTATACTGGAATAATCCCCCTACGCTCATTCAATTAAATTTAGTCTGGTCCTTGATGGACGAAACCTTGCAATCCAGCAGCTGCTTCTCAACGAAGACGAGGCTAAACTCTTCGATGACGATGAAAGACTTAAGGTGCTCGCTGCTGCTATCATTGCTGGGAGTGAGGTATCACGACAAGAGCGCATTGACACTCGGCACCCACATCGTTTGTACCTTTGCCGACCCCAACTACTTCCAAATCCTCGCATCAATACCCCATGGAAGGTGCTATACGACAGTCAACATGATAGAGCCTTCATCACTACAATGGGTGCATCAGGAAATTCACACATTCCTTGACGTCCTTATGCGGATTATTTACACTTAACTGCTTGGTGAAATTGAATCTACTTGTCCAAATTTCAATGTGAATGAATTCAGAAAAAAAAAGTTGAGATATATTAATATAATGTTTTATTGTATTTGCACTCAAAAAATATAAATATGCAGGTGAATGATGTGAGAGAGAGCAAACAAGTTTTGAGATAATGAGTTAAGCTGATTAAGCATGTTAAGGAATGTGTGATTCCTGATGTGTTGATGTGTCCACCTTCTCCTTGCTACTTACTGCAGGCTTTGCGCAGGCATGGTATGAGACACCAATTCCTCGTGAGGATGTCTCTGCGCATGGAACTTCAAGGATAGATAAACGCTCCCTTGATGCTGCAGGGGCACTTGGGCTTGTGCTACACTATCTTAACTCTACTATCCAAAGTCATCGCACGCATATGCGTTTCCTGCGCCATCATAGCGCAACTGAGGAATCGCCTGGCTATGAGGGACAATCATGGATTGGGAGGGGGCAATGTCAGACATTTGAGCGACTAAATATGTTTAGGTACTTACCTTGTGGCTACTGGTACATGACCTTTATATGATAGAAGTGTTTGTTGAGCCGTCGGATGCAACATCAGGAAATTCACACATTCCTTGACGTGCTTAATCAGCTTAACTCACTTATCTCAAAACTTGTTTGCTCTCTCTCACATCATTCACCTGGCATATCTTATATTTTTTGAGTGTGAAATATAATAAAACATGTATATTAATATATCTCAACATTTTTTTTCTGAATTCACTCACATTGAAATTTTGGACAAGTAGATTCAATTTCACCAAGGCAGTTAAGTGTAAATAAGTCTGCATAAGGGCACGTCAAGGAATGTGTGAATTTCCTGATGAAGGGGTGGGCATATTCATAGTAATCGCTTCTTGGACACAAACCAGGTGGCACCCCGACTAGGACCCTGGAACTCGACCACCAAAACAGCGCGCAACCGCGCACAGGACGCCAAAAGGTGGCCCCAAGAGCCCCAAACAACACAAGCACCCATCAACGAGAACCCAAGCATCAAAAAAAACACCAACCACCCAAGAAACATGGCCCCGACGAACACACCAAACCCACCAACTGCATCCCAGTCGACAAGAATGAACAATCGCAAAACAACAGCAAACAAACCTCTACTGTCCATCAGTAAATCTAACGAAGACCACGCGCTAGGAACAGGCATAAGAACGGATGTAAACTCGATCAACTCAGCAAGAAAGATTCTTGCTACTCATGGGCTGACACTACCGACGGCAGGCAACATGCTACAGCCCATAGCAACAGCCCTATTCAAGTTCAGCATATCAGCCAATCTAGGAGCGACTCACATCGATATACTCCGCACAATGGCCTTCGTTCTGCTCGAGATTGACAGGGAGATAGATGTACAAGGTATTGTTCAGAAGATCCAAGCCCTAATGGGAGGACCAGTCACCACACTGGATGAGAAGGTAGAGGAATTAAAGAAAACAATAGAAAAGCACAAGTCAGCATTGGAATACACAGCAACAGAGGTAAGCAAACAACTCAACTCAGCCGTACTAAACATTGCACAGGCATCCGAGAATGCTACCGCGGTCAGAAACAACACCCCAACCTCGCGCAGAGACGTCGCCGAACAGAAAGGCCAGAGATCATATGCAGCTGCAACCAAGGATGGAATTCCGACTCCCTTAGTCAAGGTCCTCGCCAGAAGCAAAGCTCAAGCATGTCAGATACTTATAGAAAGACGCTCACCGAACTTCACTAACATGCTAATCAACCTCACAGAAATTCAGCTAGTTACGAAAGCCAATCTAGCAGTGGAGGCCATGACTAAGGAGGACGCCGACATCCCACAGAACATCAAATTCTTATCAGCAAGACATCTCCCCCAAGGAGGCGTACTGTACAAATTCAACTCAACTGAATCGGCCGCATGGTTCGGTACACCGTCAAACCGCAGCAAGTTTCTTGACGGCTTCAGAATCAAGGTAGCAATCAGAGACAGGGCATTCCACGTCATAGTGGAGAACGTACCGATAAGCTTCGTACCAGAGAACCAAGCGGCACTTTCCGACATCGAACAGAAAGCAGGGATGAGACCCCAGACAATAACGAAGGCAAGATACATCAAACCAGTCAACAGACGCAGCCCAGGCCAACGTACTGCCTACATCATCCTCACGTTAAATACGAAAGAAAGCGCCAACCAGGCAATCAAGTTTGGACTTACCGTAGCAGGTAAGAAAGTTTATGCAAGGAAACTAATCGCTGAACCTTCTAGATGTCTCAAATGCCACTCGTTCGATGGATCACACAAGGCAGCAGAGTGTCAGCAAGAATCCGACATGTGCGGCACATGCACTGGAATACACAGGACCTCGGCATGCACAATAACTGACCAGAACTTCTTCTTCTGCGCGAACTGCAATGCCCAAGGCCACGCAGCCTGGGACAGGAACTGCCCCACGTTCATCCAGAAATGGGACAACCACAAGAACCGTCATGCAGAAACGAAGTACCGCTTCTACCCAACCGAGGATCCCCTCATGTGGGAGAGGATCACGGATGCGAACTTCGAACGACACGAGCACGAAAACTGGCAAGCAAGTTCACAGCAGCCCAACCAAGAACAGCAACCCCCAAGATACCCCCTGCCAAGGAACAGGGAGAACGAATGGCAAACGGTCCCAAAGGAACAGACAACCAAGAACCGCGAACCAAACGAACCCCAACTGCACACCCTTGGGGGGACAGACACGTATCACAGATACAGTGGCTCAAAAAACTGTCCGCATGTTTTGACATTTTTCACTATCTATGATATTGTGTGAGAATGAACAAATTCCTCAAGGACATACTTATACCACATTGTAGTATGGCTTCAGGGCTTTTATTTGAGCCCTACACCGTGGGAATCGGCGGAGATATGGTGGAGATATAAGGCTTATAAAATGATGACTCATGTGGACAGTTTTTTGAGTGTATATTAAAACTATATAAATCATTATTTATGACACCATAAGAATCATGCCACTATTATATAAATTATAAAGTGGTGTCATTATGTTATTTTATGACTATATCTAACTATATAAACCAGAATATCTCATGTATCATAGTCATGATCACCATGAAAGCCATCTCCTCTGCTCAAAGAGATAATATCCTCTCTCTGTCTTATGCTGGCCTCTCTGCTCGCCAAATTTCCTCTAGAACTGGAGTATGCAAGTCCACTGTGGCCAAGTTCATCAAAGAAAGCCACCCAGACAAGGAAAACTCTTGTGGAGGACGTCCATCCAAGCTTACCTCTACTGACAAAAGGGCTATTATCCAACATATCACTACAGGAAAGGCTGATAATGCTGTCCAAGCCACCCATTATATCAATTCCACCATCACTACCCCTGTCTCTTCACAAACTGTGAGGAATGTTCTCAAGGCAGCTCATCTCAAGGCAGTAACAAAGAAGAAAAAGCCTCTTCTCTCCATCAAACATAGGCAGAGAAGACTAGCCTTTGCCTTAGCTCATCAACACTGGACTGTAGAGGACTGGAAGCGTGTTATATGGTCAGATGAGACCAAAATCAATAGGATTGGGTCAGATGGGAAGGTGTATGTATGGAAAAAGAAGGGAGATGGCCTAACAGACAGAGAGGTTAATGGGACTGTCAAGTTTGGAGGAGGTTCTTTAATGGTATGGGGCTGTATGGGATGGAATGGTGTGGGAATGCTTGCTGAGGTTGAGGGGAAGATGAATGCTGAGCAGTATGTGGACATTTTAAATGACCACTTGCTGCCTAGCTTGGCAGAATCAGGGATTGATGAAGAAGATATCATTTTCCAACAGGATAATGATCCCAAGCACACATCCAGAAGAGCTAGGGAATGGTTTGAAGAACATAACATCAATGTTCTTGACTGGCCAGCACAGTCTCCTGATGTCAATGTCATTGAACATCTCTGGGGAACACTCAAGAAAAAGCTTCAAGCCTATGAAAACCCCCCTAAAGGAGTATGGGAGCTTTGGGAGAGAGTAGCAGTGGAATGGGGGAAGATCACAGCTGAGGATTGCCAGAAATTAATTGAGAGTATGCCTAGAAGGATAGAGGCAGTAATTAAAGCCAAGGGAGGTCATACAAAATACTAGAATACCTGGTTATTACTGTAAAATACTTGAGTCAAAAAAACTGTCCGCATGAGTCACCATTTTGTGAGCCTTGTATCTCCACCATATCTCCACCGATTCCCACGGTGTAGGGCTCAAATGAAAGCCCTGAAGCCATACTACAATGTGGTATAAGCATGCTTTTGAGGCATTTGTTTGTTCTCACACAATATTATAGATAGTGAAAAATGCCAAAACATGCGGACAGTTTTTTGAGCCACTGTATGTGGGGCCAGCCATCGAAAAGCCAGATGACACCGAAGCCATCACAGTCTCTGCAGAACCGACATGAGACTTCACCTCCCAGCATGCTTGACCCTCACTTGTCATCACCCCGAGGATCCCCAACGCCACTCGGTGAATACAACCCAGGCAGATGGAGCGATGACCAAGACCTAGATTAAATGCCAGAACAACCCAACGACCAATTAGCAGGGGGCGACAACTTACAAATCTGGCAACAAAATCTAAGGAAATCGCTCCCAGCCTGGGAGCACATGCTCAAGGACCTGGACCCGAATGTATATGACATCGCCTGTATACAAGAACCATATCTAAACCCAGTAAAATTAGCTAACGCCTCCAACCTAAGACAGTACTGGGATGTAATATACCCGACAGACCATCATACCAGCCCAGAAAGATCGCAAGTAATAATGCTAGTTAACACAAAACTCTCGAAGAACGACTGGCACACCGTCACGATCAAATCATCGAACGTAATGGCAATCGAACTGACGGGCAACTTCGGGAAGGTACGCATGTACAACATATATAATGCCTGTGATCACAATAACACACTAATATTTCTCGAACGGCACATGGCCACGGAGCGCAACACAAGGCAGGCGCAGCGCACCGCTAAAGGCGAACAAGGCGCAAACCAGAGTACATAATGTGGATGGGCGATTTCAACCGCCATCACCCTTTGTGGGAACCACAGCATAACACACACTTATTTACAGCAGCAAATCTAAACGCTGCAGCAGTACTAATAAACATATTGTCTATGTATAACCTTGTACAGATACTCCCACCGGGTCTAACTACCCTAGAAGCCTCTAATACAAGAAACCTAACACACCCGGATAATACATTCTGCTCCATGCAAATGGAGCAATGGATCAGCAAATGCAGCGTCGAACAACACCTCCGCCCAGTTGTCACAGACCACTTCCCAATCATAACGGTCATAGACATAGAACCAGAACGCGTGACGCACGCCCCCAAGCACAACTATCACGCAACGGATTGAGAAGAGTTCAGAGAGTACCTAGCCAGCAAGCTAAGCAATATCCCACCACCAAATGAACTAACTACCCACGTACAGTTCCAGGAAGCATTGACAGCGCTGACGAGGTGCATTTTGGAAACAGTAGAAGCCAAGGTCCCTAAATCCAACCCCTCCCCATACGCGAAGCGCTGGTGGTCAAAAGAACTAGAGGCAGAGCGAAAAGGGGTAAGGAAACTAGCTAGAGACTCAAGAAAACACCTAGCAAGACGGAACGACCCGGTACACGAGGAATACAGAGTGGCGCGAAACAAACTCGTGGAGAACATCAAACGAGCAAAGACAGACCACTGGAACGAATGGATGGAATCGCTAACACCAAAGGGGATCTGGACCTTTCATAAGTACGCAGCTAGTACACCAACTGACCAAATCCACACCAGAATAAAAACGTTACAAGACCAACAGGCTGACGGCCAAAATGGTGTAACACAGGATAACGCTCGAAAAAGCGAACTGTTATATAACGTCTTTTTCAGATCACTGGTGGAAAACGACTCAGTAGACCCAGACTTCAACTATGACCCCCCAATATGCGATTTCGAGCCCATAATGGACCAGCAAATCTACCGCGCAATAGCCAAACTAGCTCCTCATAAAGCCCCAGGCTGAACGGAATTCGCAACATAGTCTTTACCAAGTGCGCGGATCTAATAGTACCTCACATGGCACCAATCTTCCGAGCTACATTCACACTGAAAATCTACCCGAACGAATGGAAGTGCTCATCAACGATAGTGTTAAGAAAACCCAGAAGGCCAGACTACAGTGTGCCAAAAGCGTATAGACCAATAACGCTCCTGGATACCATGGCTAAGCTTCTATCCTCCTGCGTAGCAGACAATCTCACGTACATTGCAGAACAACACGGCCTATTTCAGCAACGCACTTCGGTGGACGGCCAGGCAGATCGACGGTAGACTCACTCCACATGTTAACGAAATTCATAACAGACACTTGGGCATCGAAAGACGATCACGTCTCACTACTATTCCTCGATGTAAAAGTGGCATTCCCAAGCGTAGTTACGAACAGACTCCTGCACATTCTGAAAAGAAAAGGGATACCAACGCAGTACGTCGAATGGTACAGAAGAAGACTCGAAAATAGAACCACCCATCTCTTCTTTGAGGACTACCAATCGAAACTCTTCAAGGTCCCAGACGGACTCGATCAAGGATGTCCATTGTCCCCAATAGCGTTCATTTTCTACAACTCAGATGTACTGGAAGTCGCTAACCCCAACCCACGCAAAGGAGAACTGAGCCTGGGCTTCCTCGATGATGTCGCGTTAGCAGCCAGAGCGAAATCATATGAGGAATCGAATGAAAAGCTCAGACACATGATGGAGAAAAGGGGAGGAGCGTTAGAATGGAGTGAACGGCACCACGCTGAGTTCGAACTTGAGAAAACAGCACTAATATGTCTATCAAGGAAGCGCATACCGGATGAACAGAACCCACGCAAGACCACACCAGAACGCCGCCCAGCTATCACCATCCGCAATTGCACCATTCAACCATCGAAATCACACAAGTTCCTGGGCATGATTGTAGACGAGAACCTCAACTTCAACGAACACGCGGCCTACGCACTTGCAAAAGGAACAAAGTACGCACTAGCATGTATGAGGGTGATCCGACTGACAAAAGGAATGCATGGAAGGGCGATGAAACGGCTGTACGAAGGAGTCATACTGCCAAAAATGCTCTACGCAGCGGATGTCTGGTGCTCAGGCCTCGTTGCAAAAAGGAGAGGGAAACAGAGAGGGGGCAGGGGACCGAAAGGCTTCGCCACACAGATGTCGAGAGTTCAGCGCATGGCCACGACCCTAATAACAGGAGGACTAAGATCAACTTCCAATGATATGTTAGACGCGCACGCTAACGTCTTACCGTTTCAACAGACACTCCGCATGGCAACACTCCCAGACACTCACCCACTAGCAAAGGACATCAGGTCAGCATACATGTTCGGCGCAAAAAGGGAATTCAAGGGGAGAAAACGACACCCGTCTCCACTGCACAAACTGACGTACGAGTACCAGATAGACCCCGACACCACAGAGAAGATTAGGCTGGTCAGACACTATCCAAAGTGGACCCCAGACACCAAAACGCACATCGCAGACAAACCAGAGAGAGCAGCGGATGAAGACCTATCAGCGGAAGAAGACATAAGAGCATACTCAGACGGATCTTCGATCGAAGGAGGAGTGGGGGCAGCAGCAGTGATCATGCGAGGCGAACAAGTGATTAAGAGTCGGAGATTCTACCTGGGCAAGGACACGGAGCACATGGTGTATGAAGGAGAGCTTGTGGGAATGATTCTGGCAGTTCAGCTTCTAAAAGAAGAGGGAGGAGAAAGGGGGGGTACCATGTCACTGGGGGTAGACAATCAGGCAGCCATCCGCGCAACATCAGCATTCCGTTCACAACCAGGACACTACCTGATGGACATGTTCCACGACGACCTATGCAGGGTCATCCCAGCCAACGATGGAAGGAAACTCATCATCAGGTGGACGCCAGGGCATAAGGGCATCCCGGGCAATGAAGCAGCGGACGAGCAGGCGAAAGAGGCAGCGAGAGGGAAATCATCGGGAACGAACGAACTCCCGAAATCCTTGCTAACAAAACACGGTGAAACCAAGGAACTGCCACGTAGTAAGTCAGCGATCAAACAGACATACCACCGCAGAATAAAGGACGAGGCGACGGAAATAGCAAACAACTCACCAAGGTTCACCGCCCTGTGCACCATAGACCAGTCAGCTCCTTCCAACAAATTCGCTGCAAAAACTGCATCGTTACCAAGGAAGCACAGCTCGCTCCTCTTTCAGCTCAGAACGGGTCATATAGCGCTCAACAAACACCTACACCGGATATCGAAGAGCCAATCAGCCAAGTGCAAAAACTGCAACGCGCACGAGGAAACAGTACATCATTTCCTACTAGTATGCCCCACCTTCACCAGACAGAGAGACGCCGTGCGTCTCGAAGTAGGCCCGCGCAAATACAATATCAAGCACTTGCTCAATGATACTCAAGGAATGAGAGCAACCCTGAAATACATCGCACGTACAAGACGCTTCGAGCAGACTTTCAGAGATGTTACCCCCCCCAAGGAAAAAGAGGAAAGGAGAGAATAATAGAATGAAACCAAACCCAAACATAACTGCTTGCCTCCTCACAGGCATCACAGTTCCTGCCCACGCCGGAACCATTGTCAAGACGCTACCAAGACAAGATATATAGAGTAAATACCAAGGTACATACATGTAGGAGATGTCCAACATAGGGCTTAGCCCCAACGGACAATAAACAAGGATTCAAAAAAAAAAAAAAAAATATTCATAGTAAAAAAATAGTGAAGGACCCTGCACTGGTAACAGTGCAACGCGAGCGCGCAAAGCCAAAATGGAGGAGATACAAGGGTGCCGACTTTCGTTTGAGAGATAACGAAGAAAATTTCACATATAGAGCAGGAGGATTTAGTCACTAAGTTGCATTGGGGAAGATTGTAGGTACTGGTGGCAGACAGGTCAAGTAGTAGCTCCATTACAGGGTGTAAATAACTGAGCATGTTGTACTGGGCACCTAGATAGTGGTGGGAGAGACAGAGAGATCAGCATACGTGGAAAAAGGTTGAAACGTACCTTGGTATTGCTGCGCAAGGTGCCGCATTGCTAGAGCAAGGCTGATTATGTCAGCGTATATCGCTGGCGTTAGTGGCCTAAAACGGATGGAAGTCATCTGTAAAGTCTATTGGGGGGGGTAGATGACACACGATTACAAACTGACTGAAAATGAACAGCGGCATCGCGGCACACCTGCCTAATAAGGGTAAATATATGATATGATATTCTAATCAGAATATTTCAGCCTACGGAAAGTCATCCTGTAGCAAATGTTTCTCCAACTCACTCCTGTAGCTGCATTTAGTGCCTCTTTCCAAATTGGAAGGAGCAGGCTCAGCACTCCACTTCGGGTCACTTTGCTGATGTGTTCCGTGTGCACTCTCCCTCATTCCAAGTCATGCCATACAAGTGGGGCTCATGGCGTCGTGGCTACACATTGGTGCTACAGCAGGTCTGACTCATCTAGCCAGAATTAGTCCATCAAGATCGCTTCCATACTGCTGTAAAGAGATTTGAAAGAATCCCTCACTCTTTGTATCTCATGACGCTGGCGGAGTTCAAATATTTGAATCCAATCATCGCTTGTGAGCATCAAGCATTATGGTGCAGTGTCATATACCATACTTCTAATCTCAGATCCGACCATATCCGATCAGATCTGATCGATTCCATATCCGTCTGGTCCACAGATCCTGCCCGGACCACCCATCCAAATGTGCTCACTTCTCGCACCTTAACTCCCTTGTGTATATCTGCGTCTATCTCCTTTCGTCATTCCTCCTGTTTCCGGTATTCCGGCTGTTTATATTTCCGTCCTGTGTTACTGATCCATTTCCTGTGTTCATTTCCGATTCATGCTTACTGATCTGCTGTGCATTAACTAATAGACTTCCGTTACACTTCGTACATAGCCCTCGGTCCCGGACTTGCTGATTATCCATCTTAGATACTTACAGTATATAAACCACTTGTAGATCTCCGTAGAACCTTAGTTCGAATATCATCTTAGATTCTACTCATTCTGTTCCCTCCGGACTTAAGCCACTTTCCGCTTTAAGTCACCTTCCGAGACTTAGGATTGATTCCTATAGTCTATATCTCCAACTCTATCTTCGGATAGTCTACCTCCGTTAGTTTCTAGTTAGGAACTCGTTCCGAGACTAGCCTTAATCTCTGTCCTCTCCTTATGTTCCGAATAACCTTCGGACATACCATATCCGATACCTTCGGGCACCCGGATCCGTCACGCAACTCCTTCTGGGTCTTCGGACGAATAACTCCTCCCTGAAATAAAGGGGCATTACTCGAGAAAGGGGCACAGTGCACGAACTGAGGCCAAAGCCCTTCGTATCTCTCTACCCTTGAGTACAGTCTTAACATGCAGTTTGAGCACCTGGACCTTGCTAGTGCAAGTAGAAAGTATGATTGGCGCATCTCGCTGACTGAAATATATGCTGACCAGATCAAGGAGTAAACTTTTTACAGCTACTTTCATATTGATAGGCCAGATTTCATTTTGTTCCCCTCACCGCTTTTGTTTAGTTGTGGAGCTGTACAAACAAAAGGCTCCTGCCTCTTACGATATTTGGGCGCGCAAAGTATCCTAGAATGGCAAGCTTCGAGTCTTGCTCGCTTCATGTTCTTATCAGTCACTGAGCTGCGATGATGAGCATCTGTCAGCTCTCGCAGCGTACGACTATTGATTGATGATGATGTTGTGCTACCAGGTATACCACTATACTATTATATTCACAATTGAGCATGCTGATCCTTATAGTGATGCAGGTTCAATGGTGCTCGGCCCCATGCTCTGCTCAGGGCTAACAACCTAGTCATTAGCATGACGGCTTTCTCATCTTGTTGAATAACTGTCTCAGTGAGTTCAGGATGATCCGACCGAGTCCACCTCCAACTGATGAACAAATGTATATAATACTTGTTGGTCAAGTGCAGGATCCCCACCAATCTCATGTCCGATTCAAGTTATTCTCAAAGTTCTACTCTTAATGAAGAGGAGCAGCGAGAGATACTTCAACAGCGCTTTCCTCTTGCTGGATACTGGTTTAACATGCTTCCCACCCACCCCTTCATCCATGGTGTTGAAAACATGCTGTCTCGTGTTCCGGCTCTAAGTCAGCCATCTCAGCAGTCCGTCAGTGAGTAAAGAATTTAGAATTTTTATCATTATGGTCATCTGAAACTTAAGAATCTGATCCTTCAGCTGTTTCAAATATTACTATCTCAATTCCGTTGAATACTGGAGTTATTGGGGGATGTGTCAGTCGAGTTCAACTTCAGCTTCCCCTCGACATTTCTTTCATCAATTTCTTCTTGCACATCTGTGCAAAGATGGATCTAGACCCAGCTAATGCTGAACTGGGGTATAAGTTCCAGACTGACCGACCGTGCCCATGATGATCCTCATCAGCTCTCAAATGAGCAGCAGCTTCGTGAAGCCCTAGAATGAGGCAAACAGCTGATCCAGCGTTCTCGCACTTGGCAAACCATTCTTGAGGTACACAATCTGGTAGGTGGAGACTGAGCTTTTAAATAACATGTTGCTAATTACAATCAGAAGAGACCTCATCAAGCTGTGTCAGTCACTCGTAATCGGGAAGAGATCGGAACCAGTGATCAAGACCCAACTACTCTCAGTTTTGCAGCCGAGTTCTGTGAGCTCAAGAGTAAGCTGGACTGCACAAAGCACCCTGGAAAATACTGCTATGTCAGCCCTATCAGTGGTGGCCACAAGGCACAGGACATATATAGCCTAACACTGTGGGCGAAAAAAATTGTAAGTGAGCCTGTCTTGAAATACCAGTCACCATGACTCATCCTTTTTTCAAAGTTCTTGAGCAAGGCTACTTATGAGAAACCTCCTGAGACAGCTGTGTTTGACCATGTCTCAAAGAAACACTGGGTATCTTCGACAACTAGTGCTTCGCAGCCTGAGATTCATGTCCATCTCCCCCAAACCATTACACAGCCACTCAGCGATATTAGTGGGGAACGCCATATCAATACATCTCATACTTGGATATTCTCAACTCCAGTATTTTGTGGTGATGATGATGATGAGTTCAGTAATGCATTACACTGCCGGTTTGGGTGAGAAGGTAATGCAATCTACACTTAGCATTCCTCCTGCATCACCACTTATTGATACTTACCCTGTTTTAATGCAATAGAATGACACTATAGCCTGGTTTTCAGCAATGACTTGATACCCATGAAGTCAGGCTTGTTATAGAGCATTCATCGACAGCGAGAATGGTGGATTTGTTGGATAGCTTCCAGGGAAGGGTATTATCTGTAGTACAGTGCATCAGAATTCACATTCTTGACATGCTTAATCAGCTTACTCACTTATTCAAACTTGTTTTCTTCTCACATCATTCACCTGCATATCTTATTTTTTGAGTGCGAATACATAAACATGTTATTATATTTCATTTTTTTTTTGAATTCATTCACGTTGAATTTTGGACAAGTAATCAATTCACAAGAGTAAGGTAATAATCCGCATAAGGCACGTTAAGAATGTGCATTCCTGATGGATGTTAATACATCACTAACCGAAGATTGAATTAAATTTCCCTCACATTTTCTTTACTTGCACTAGTCAGCTTTTTCTATTCTGGCTGCTATGATTACAGCCAACCAAATTTGCAATTTGCGAGAGTCTTTTGCGAGGCATAACAGTGACAAATTGTGAACTTCACTACTAAGTACAATGAATGCGGCAGTACATACTATTAGTACTCACTTTGCCATTGTCACGCTGCACAGCCACAACATAAGCCTGAAAGTTCAGTAAAAAGCTTACTACTCATTCAGAATTGCGAATCAAGAAAATCTGTTCCAGTCAATTGTCCGCACACTTGGTACGAATAATCGACTGGAACAGATTTTCTTGATTCGCTTTTCTGAATGAGTAATAGGCTTTTTAACACAAATGTCACGAAAAGTCATGTGATCTAGATGTATTTGCATGAGGTCTATCTTATGTAGATATATAAATTTTAAATAAGAGAAATACAGTTGAATCCACAGTGCAGAATCCGATCCATAATCGCATTCTCGAGGCGCTTCGACGATTAAGCTCATAATCCGATTCTCACGTCCAAAATTGTTTTTTGAATCGTATTCTAAATCGCTCCATAATCGTTTACTCTGACTACCACTATTAATGACTATGGAAATGACATCAAAGTCAAAACTCAGAAGGGTTTGGAATGGTTCGGGAAGGCCGAACCAGAACCGAACCGTTTGGGATGGCCTAGAACCGAGAACCAAGGACCGGACCGCGGACTAGTCAGACAACTGGTGCGGATCCTGTTGCTCTCAAACGCATGGCTGCTGTGATGCCACAAGGGATCTCAAATTCATCAATGACACTGGCATGTCGCAATATGAGGTGTCTTGCTCGCAATCTGAGGTGCCTTGCTCGCAATATGTCTACCAGTAGCACTCTGGCAAGGTGCGGAGATTAAAATAACCATCGGTTCTTCCATTAATATTGTAGGTTGGTGAAATGAAATTGCACTTAATGGCTCGCAAAGAATTATAACAGCATATTTGGATTTTTATGCACGTTTAGCTCCGGTTAAGACGTGAGAGCTCCTCACACTACCACTGGCTAAAGTCAGCCAACTGTGAATGTATTATGATGATGAAGCTTTCGCAGCGGACTCATTTGTATCAGTCACCAGACACCTGCCACGCAATTCATCCGAGTCAGATATTGTGTGTTGTATCGTGGCGGCACCCATCTTGAAATTTTTGACCACTGCTGGCTGTTGTCTGCTGACCATGATCTGCGCATATATCCAATTATTGTTTGTAGAAGAGGCGAAGATCGGACCTGCGAGAATGTATAAAGGTCTTCTCGGTTTTTCAGTAGAGTGCATTGACGAATAGTCACTCCTCTTATCCATAAACATGCAGATTTCTTTGCTCTTGAGCGCACTTGTATCTCTTGTCATTCTTGGTGCAGCGTCACCCATGCCAGGAGCCATCTTGGAACATTCTTGTGAGTATTCATGATCATCAGTAGTATTATATTCACTCAGATGGACTGCAATGCACCACTCAGACAAGCGAGAGGAGCTTTCTCCAGAATACTTGAAGTATGGTTCAACCGGAGGTGAGATATAATATATCCATCATTTATATTCATTTACCAATCGTAAATTTTACACCAGGCGAGAAGCGAAAGGAGCTTTCCCCAGAATACTTGAAGTATGGTTCAACTGGAGGTGAGATATAATATATCCATCACTTATATTCATTTACCAATCGTACATTTTACACCAGGCGAGAAGCGAAAGGAACTTTCCCCAGAATACTTGAAGTATGGTTCAACTGGAGGTGAGATATAATATATCCATCATTTATATTCATTTACCAATCGTACATTTTACACCAGGTGAGAAGCGAGAGGAGCTTTCCCCAGAATACTTGAAGTATGGTTCAACTGGAGGTGAGATATAATATATCCATCATTTATATTCATTTACCAATCGTAAATTTTACACCAGGCGAGAAGCGAAAGGAACTTTCCCCAGAATACTTGAAGTATGGTTCAACTGGAGGTGAGATATAATATATCCATCATTTATATTCATTTACCAATCGTACATTTTACACCAGGTGAGAAGCGAAAGGAGCTTTCTCCAGAATACTTGAAGTATGGTTCAACCGGAGGTGAGATATAATATATCAATCATTCATATTCAATGGCCAATCGTACATTTTACACCAGGCGAGAAACGAGAGGAGCTTTCTCCAGAATACTTGAAGTATGGTTCAACTGGAGGTGAGATATAATATATTCATCATTTATATTCATTTACCAATCGTACATTTTACACCAGGCGAGAAGCGAAAGGAACTTTCCCCAGAATACTTGAAGTATGGTTCAACTGGAGGTGAGATATAATATATCCATCATTTATATTCATTTACCAATCGGACATTTTACACCAGGCGAGAAGCGAAAGGAGCTTTCTCCAGAATACTTGAAGTATGGTTCAACTGGAGGTGAGATAATATATCCATCATTTCTATTCATTTACTAATCGTACATTTTACACCAGACGAGAAGCGAAAGGAGCTTGCTCCAGAATACTTGAAGTATGGTTCAACTGGAGGTGAGATAAAATATATCCGTCATTTATATTCATTTACCAATCGAACATCTTACACCAGGCGAGAAGCGAAAGGAGCTTTCTCCAGAATACTTGAAGTATGGTTCAACTGGAGGTGAGATATAATATATCCATCATTTATATTATATTCATTTACCAATCGCACATTTTACACCAGACGAGAAGCGAAAGGAGCTTGCCCCAGAATACTTGAAGTATGGTTCAACTGGAGGTGAGATATAATATATCCATCATTTATATTCATTTACCAATCGTACATTTTACACCAGACGGGAAGCGAGAGGAGCTTTCTCCAGACTACTTGAAGTATGGTTCAACTGGAGGTAAGATATAATATATCCATCATTTATATTCATTTACCAATGTACATACGTATCCTGCTCCAGAGAAGCGCAAGGACCTGGAGTGAGGTCACATTTAGTGATCTCACCGACACCTACTAGGACAGCAAACAAGCTGTGTAGCATAAACATCGGTGTTTTTCGTAGCAATGTGTCTCACTTCCCCGTATCGTGTCAGGTCCATAGTTATGTCAAATCAATAGGGGAGAAATGTATTCAGTTGATCTGGTCTCCTACTTGATGATAAACAGTCATTCGTTCTTTCTTACGGAGTTGATCATATCAGACGCTCAACAGAGAATAAAACACGTGGAGGAAAAGCTAGTAGGTGCGGGCAGGACTGTTTCCCGGTATTAAGATTCGAAGGTCAAGGAGAGATGCCCTCTTATGTAGTAGAGAGACCGACAAATCGCATCCTAGATCATACAACATGTATTGGTACCAAAATGATCATTTAACACCCATAAATCCACTTAGGCAGCTGCAAAATATTTCTCTAACACGCTCTTCGACACGACATGGGGCATTGTCCTCGTTTCAAATTGTACGTAACCCCGCTCTGCGGAAGAAGTACGTCTCCCGGGCTAGTGCTGTCAGTAGTTGTTGTCACACTCGCTGGAACGGTGGGTACGATGACAGATGATGCAGTCCACTCAGCATCAAGTGTCTCGATCAGCTTTACGGGGGGATTGGGGAAGGCTTCGACGAGCGCCTGCGCCTTGCTTGCAGTCCGATTGAACAAGTAGATGCGCTGGGCCCTCAAGGACTGAAGCACAAATATGGCGGCAGCAGGCGCACCGATGGATGGCGCACGAGAGCAGGTGGGTTCACGAATGCCGAACTACTCGGTATTGTCTCCGAGGACATGGTTTCCTCTGTTCGGGCCAATCACAGGAGAGTAGTCATAACGGCTCTAGTCCAACGAGTCCAATAAGCTCTGCAGAAGGCATTATCTGAAGTATAACACTCGCCTTTTAACTGTTGTGGAAAAAACTAGCGGATTGTTGGTCGAGTCTGAGTCCGACTCGAACAGCCCTTGATAGAGATGTACGAGCTGGACTCAAGTTGACATGCATTACAGCAAAATATGTCTTTCAGTTGCAGTGACAAAAATAAAAGTGCCAAACACAAATCACTCGTCCAAGATATTCTCCGGAAGTATTCAGGAGTAGCCAATGATACGTTTGTCAACGCCACATCGGTTACAGTTCTTCAAACCCATCTGTAAGCAACATTCAATGCGAGAGAATGACAGCACATACATGTAACCTGATTACTTAACGCGTTGACCGTCGATGCAACGCCGCTGCCTGCCTGAACTCCTGTAATGGTAATGTTCCATAATTTTCATGTCTAACTTTTCCCACTTTCCCAAGCGATTCATGCTCTTGACATCGTGTCGATGATTGTCGCGTCAAACGAACCTACCTGCGAAGATTTAGGCCGGATAATGATAGAGCAATCCTTGAACGTCGCTGAAAGAAGGTATGCTATTAAATAATGCCGGAGGTGTTCAGGGTTCAGGACTGTGTGGTCCCAGGAATGATAATCAGACTGGTAAACTTTGACGAAGTCTTCCCATTCCTCCACGGCAGGATCAGGAACTGAAGACCCAATACCGTCATATGGGCAATCTGGTGATGTCTGTGTGTACAACTTGGATAAGCCCTCTATATCAAGGATATCCAGTGTTCGTTGTAAAGTCGAAAGAAGGGGAAGGACGGGACTGTCAAGAAGTGGCTGCGAAAGAACGGATATGAACGATTCCCGGAGGTCCTGGACGTCAGTCAATTCGTTCGCAGTGAAGAAGAGTGCCAGCAATTGCATCGAGTGGTCCTATGCAAACCTATCAGGAATATGTGAGCGTGATATACTGAAGACGTACATCATCTGGGTTTGCCATTCTGCCCTCGACGAAGAATCGCAAGTCATTGAGAGACCCATGCTCTCATACCACCCGGCCCACAAAGCACCTAGGCCCTTCTAACACCGTCTGATTGCGGGAAAAAAAAGGTCCAACGGATAATATGTCGTACCGAAACCCCCTTGTTCCATTTTGAAGCTGGTGTGCATACAAAATCTGCATGTTGCTGTCTTCAGAGCAGCAGTCGCAGGCGAGAGATGACATTCTGTAGGTAAAAATCCCCATGTCGGCTAAACAACCAATCAGATACAGATATTCTGCCAATAAACTGGCGACAACCTGGATTTCAATCGCGATGGACGTGCCTCCAATGAGATCCGTGGCTAACACACCCTTACTCCTGCAAACATCAATCTGATCCTTCTCTCTGCTGGGCGATCGCCGTTGCGTAGGACAACAAACGACCTAAGCCAATCTTCGTCGAGCACCACCACCGCAAGACTCGGCAAGAACTCAGAGGGAACAAGTTTTGAGATGATGTTTTCCTGGAAGGCGATCATAGGATAATCTAACTGTTCAGTATTTTTTTCGAGTAGCATGTTGTCTGACGACCCGTGAGCGACTTTACGGAGACGTAGACATGATCAGAGAATTTGACATTGTGAGGTCCTTGATACCAGAATACGATAGTCGCCGCTCCCTCAGAGACGTGTATCCAATCCTGAGGTTTTGTTTCAGTAATCAACGAATATTGATATTGGGTATCTTTGGTTATGCGTTAACAGTGACATATGGACCACATTGATCCCTGTAAACGGATAGCTTTGTGCATCTTGAAAAAATTAAATCCTGATTTGTTATAAATTATTATGCGTTATGCGTTATGAGAAAGTCTACTGTAGGTTTGTGCTTTTCGACTTATGTAAAACATGAGTAGTAAGTGGCGCATGCATATTACATAACGAGCGTCGAAGACTAAACACTAATAGGTGCAAATAGGACCTTTTCAGACCCTTTTTGAACGAATTTTTCCAGATCTTCATTTGCCGGTGAAATACATACTGTCCCAACACAAATCAGCCCGTGGATATGGCGTTCTCGACCGTCTGAATACGCTCTACTTATTTGAAGATGAGATTGTCTAAATATTTCGCCAAGTTCATCTTCCACTCTCAGACGAGAGCAGCTTCGCCATCAACCTAGAGTTGCCTTCACTTTCGAGGCATTTAGTTTCACCTTCGGAACGATGAAATCAGGTCCTGTAGTAAGCTGTTCTTGTCTTTTGGATCGCCTACCCGACGTTGATGATGCTCTGACCGCGTGCGTTTCTCGTCTGTTGGCTTGCTTACCCAAAACTGATGATATTTTGGCCGTGTCCCGCTCTCAGCCAGTCTGTTTCTCATTTGCTGGCTCACTTACTCAACCCTGATGATGCACTGGCCACATCCCACTCCCAGCCAGTGCGTGTTCTCATCTTTTGGTTCGCTTAATACCCAACCCTGACGGCGCTCTTATTGCGTCCCGCTCTCAGAGTATGTGTTATCTTCTTTTGGTTTGCTTACCTGACGCTG
The DNA here is from genome assembly GCA_016800925.1 of Suillus spraguei. Classification (NCBI taxonomy): domain Eukaryota; kingdom Fungi; phylum Basidiomycota; class Agaricomycetes; order Boletales; family Suillaceae; genus Suillus; species Suillus spraguei. The sequence continues at coordinate 56,850 of JABCPU010000290.1, forward strand.
ACGATGCTCTGGCCGTGTCCTGCTCTCCGAGAGTGCCGTGTTCTAGTCTTTTGGCTCGATGCTGAATGATGCTCTTGCTGTGTCCCGCTCTCAGTTGGTGGAGGTTCTCGTGTTCTCGTGTTTTGGGTCGCTTGCCTGATGCTGACGACTTGTCACAATCTCTTGCTGTCCAACAAAAAGGAAGTGCGTGATTTCAAGGTGGTGCTTTGGCGACGGCCCATTCTCATACGGTGTGTGATGTCATCTGTTGCAATGTCTACTGTTTTTTGACCTTGACACCGCTGGAATGAGTTTCTCTGCGATGGCCCAGTCACGTTTCGCCCTCACGGTATATGATGTTATCTTCCCAGGTGAACAGCTAAATCCCATTGCCCTGTCAGATGGTGCGTGTTTCTATATCATGCATGTGTTATGTGGCACGTACTTCCTGTCTTCTAGAAAGTCGAGATGGGAGCAACGACTGGAAGCATCCGGGAGCGGGGCAGATCTACAGGAGAGCATATAGTCATATGATAGCTTCATATTCAGATGCTAATCCGACATGATTATGATGGTATTCAGACTAAAATCAGACATGCGGACCCTACAAACCAACCAGATATAATTCAGTTGTCGGAATAGTACTAGAATTACACATTCAAACTCTGCAAGAGCCAGTGATCCTACGTCGGATTAGAACCAAAAACGGGTACTTCCCACTACTCTGTCACCTCGGAATTTGCATGATTTTCCACCTCTGATTACATACTGGTTATGTCGTCTTTTCGCACCCTGTCCAGACCTGATCAAATTCTCGTTTCCGTAGTGAGTGCGGAATGCGCAAATAACAAATGTGCAGATATAACGCTCACTCGCTTAGTAAGCACTAGTTGCTTTATGCCACGGATGTGTTGTCATTTTGGCATTAGATTGCAACACATTAAAATCAAACCTCGAAATTTCCGACATTCGATGCCGCTCCTGTGACACTCTCTTCACTCGTTTCACATATATGTAAATTTCGGTTGCTGCTGAACGGGTTCTTTCGAGGGGGACTGACGTGGCTAAGGTGCCCAAACATTACCATCGCGCTCGCTAGCACATATATAATGGGCCACCGAGTATGATATGACTTTCCAGTAAAGCATGTTCTCTGTTGTATCCTTGTTGATGACCCTCACACTCCTGGTCTTGTCAACCACGGGATCGCTCGTTGAAGTCCGCAATTTTACCCTCCCCATGACCAGGAGACTAAAATTCTCCAATGTCACTGAGCTCTTGCAGCATGATGAAGCTCGCGTGGCTGCCTTTATGGACCGCAGCACGCATGGCCGACCTGCTCATGTTCCTTTGACAAACGTATGTTGGGGCTACAGCGTGTCAGTTGGAATTGGCGTTCCCCCCACAATCTGTAAGTTCAACACTGAGAAAACACGTGGCTGCTAATGTATTATTGAAGACAACTTGCTTGTCGACACCGGTAGCTCGGTTACATGGGTTGGCGCCACCACTACGTACGTGAGAACCGGCACCAGCATCGAGACTAAAGAGCATGTGGTGGTCAAATACGATTCTGCTTCCTTCGAAGGTATGACATACAACAATATCATAAGTTGAAGATACCTACAATTAATATCTATAGGAACTTTATTCAAAGATACAGTCATGTTCACTGAAGGGCTCACCATTACCAATGTGCCAATCGGTGTTTCTACCACTACTTGGGAGGGCGCCACTTGGGACGGTATCCTTGGCATAGGGCCTAAAGACTTGAAACTCCACACCCTAGATGATACACCTGAAGAGACGATCCCGACTGTCACCAACTTCCTGTTTGAGCGAGACATCATTGTTGAGCCCGTTGTTGGTATCTTTTTCCAGCCGCTCGCTGCAAATGTAGTCAACTATGGAGAGCTTACCTTTGGTGGAGCTGACCCTGTCCTGTACACCAGCAGCATTGAATACACGTAGGCCACGTTAGCTCCTGGATCAATCCAGACTGATGGTAATCGTTTTGTCTCAGTGATATCACCGACTCCCACCCCTCATCGGAGCATTGGGGTATCGATCAGGCGATCACCTACGGCGAGACGGTGATCTTAAGACACACCGCTGGTATCGTCGACAGTGGCATGACCTTTATTTTTATCGCCTCCGGTGTGTATTTAGAGTGCAGCGAGTAATAATGGTCTCATCAGTGCTCGATAGATGCCTATAAGAGGTACAAGGCTGCAACCGGCGGTACAGTGAATCGGGCGAATAATCTTCTCCAGATTTCCCGTGACAAGTACAATTCCTTATATAGTTTAAACTTTCATATTGGCGAGGTATGTCAATTCTGTCAGCCCCCACACACCTTGTTCACCATTTTGCACAGCAAACCTATAGTCTCACCCGTAACGCCCAAATATGGCCTCGTTCTCTCAACAGCAAGGTTGATGGTGCTGACAATGATATATATCTCATCGTTAAAAGACTCCCCACACGCACTGGCGCAGGGCTGGACTTTATCAATGGCTACGTATTCCTCCAGCGCTTCTACACTGTGTTCGATACCAAAAACTCCCGTATCGGTTTTGCCGAGACCCGGTCCACTTATGCCACTACCAACTAATGTGGAATTGCCAAAGTATACGAAGCATCGTTCTTCAGACGTAAAGCAGCATACGGATCTGAAGGTTATACGGACTCTTCTCGAATAAGCTATTGAAGTCTTATTCTTTATTTCGGTTTCTGTATGATTAGATTATAATAATACAAGTGAGCGCGGCTCGTCTTTTAGAAGGGAATTCTGTGCGAGTTTGCGCCTGGTACTATAGGATATTTCCTTTGTGTATCAATACGGAGTATAATTATTATTGCCCTCTATCTTGTCCTGCAAAAATAGCATCCCAGTCTGCGTGCGTGGTACGTTGCAAATGTCAAAGAGTTGAGTTGAAACAAAGGATAGAGTAGGTCAAGACATCAGCGTCAACATGCAATTGCTCTCCAACAAAGTAGCAAATGACCTATATTGATGAAAGGCCACCAAACGGGATTATGGTCATATTGGTCGAGAATGGGGATGCAGGTGAGGAGAACGTGGACGAATGACAACAGCGTTCGTGCTAGAGATGCCACACTCGTGTGCTAGGATCACATAAATGGGGTCGAGGAATGATGTCCGTTACTGCATCGATTGCCACTGCCCAAAGAAAGTATTTTCACATGAAGAAAGATGAACTCCATCTAGTCACGGCGCTCAACATAGGTGCTGGTCATCAAGGCTGAAATAGTCATCAGAGAACTGGTGGACAAATATATTATAATGATATAGATAGCAGTATATAGTACACAATCACGAGCATCAGCAAAATTTTGTTATCGATCATCACATGGCCATGTTTGACCTTACATAGGGATGAACAGTTACTGATTTTACTACGCAGTTGTGTGATCGGTGAAAGACACTCACATTGCTCCACCTCAGACTTGGTGACAAAGTGGAGCAACAGCTAACATCAGCAAACTACTGGGAACCTGTACAGAATTGTACAAACTTGTACAGGCTCGACAAACTCACAGCTAAGTCCCTGCTGTGCAAGCCTGTACAAGCAGCCACAAACTGTACAAGCTTCTGGGGTTTCGGAGGAGAAATGGCAAAACAGTATTATCACACTGCATGTCACATCACATGATTACTTTCACACATTATAATTTGCAGGAATTGAACCTACAGCAGTTACAACAGTGTTCTTACCACTAAGCCACAAGACCATTGTATACCAAAGCAATGTCCCATGTTCAAAAATGCGAAAATTCCACCAATTCAATACAACATTACATATTCTATTTACTACTACACAAATTCTAGTTACAGCAGCTTAATAAAACCCACATATATATGTCAGTTTGTATTATCTGTAGACATCAGTAATATTGGTGGTATGATATCTAATTATATGTCTGTTGAGTTTGTAAGACCTGTGATGTCTTGTGACACCTTGTGATAGTTGTGACACTCACCTGTGATGAAATTAGTAGTTTGCTGATGCATATATGTCAGTTTGTATTATCTGTAGACATCAGTAATATTGGTGGTGTAATATTTAATTATATGTCTGTTGAGTTTGTAAGACCTGTGATGTCTTGTGACACCTTATGGCACTTGTGATGAAATTGGTAGTTTGCTGATGAATGATCCATCTAGATAGTACTTGGATACCACAAGAGATTAAAGAACTTTGACATGTGTGCGCACCTTCTTGTTTTCTGCCTTACTGGTCATCGAACTTTCATATCATAAGGATGCCACATCAGGAAATTCACACATTCCTTGACGTGCCCTTATGCGGACTTATTTACACTTAACTGCCTTGGTGAAATTGAATCTACTTGTCCAAAATTTCAATGTGAATGAATTCAGAAAAAAAAAAGTTGAGATATATTAATATACATGTTTTATTGTATTTCGCACTCAAAAAATATAAGATATGCCAGGTGAATGATGTGAGAGAGAGCAAACAAGTTTTGAGATAAGTGAGTTAAGCTGATTAAGCATGTTAAGGAATGTGTGAATTTCCTGATGCAATAATGGTGAGTAAACAATATTGAAAGTGCATTGTGGTGTTGGTACAGTGGTGATACTTATTACATGATTTACCTTGTAAAGTGATCACAGGAATCCGCACATTGATCATTGATATGATCAAATTTCCACATAGCATCAGGAAAACTACTGGTCGCTTTTTTTACTTAATCCAGCACTTAATCACATGAAAAGGGACACATAAGTCGATTGAGTGAAAAAGTGCCAGCCACTTAATTAAGCCCACTCGTTGTCTGGAATTTTGCTTATTTGCCACTTATCTCACTTAAATAAGCAGAAAAAGCAGCAAAAGCATTTGATAGTGGGATGACAGCAATACATAGAAAGCATCATAAGCACGAAATCAAGGAGAATCCAAGTAACATAAAGAACAGCAGGGGAATGGGGAAAAGGCAGGCATACAGACAAAAAGCAGTCAATGACAGGAAACATGATAGTGGCACTGGCGGAAAACATGTGCTGCAATGAAACGAAATCCTGCAACAATGGATGTCAGTAATAGGACACCTGAGTGATGAATACTTACAAATCATAGCACACTGGTCATCCTCAGACTCATCCTCATCAAGTGATCCTAAAGGTGTTTCAGTGACGTTGTTCAAGGTGGCACACACCATCTGTATTGTGGCCGCTAGCAACTTGAGGGGCCAAAGCTGCTATAGTGTGGTCGACGAGACGGGTGGAGAGAGATTTGGTCAGAGTCGCGGTAAGTGATGTAGAGAGGGAGGTGGCAAGGTTCTTAGCCGCAGCCTCGGCTATTTCACAGACGACGTGTTTCCTGAGGATGAACGCTACTGCCCTGACTGCTGCAGTTACTGGGACCGGGGTGGTGGTGGTGGACATTTGGGTGATATGGAACAGTATGGACGACAGGTGGGTCAACGTGAAGGGTTGGCCCTCGAGGCAGAGGAGTTTGGAAGTCAGGAATTTCTCCGCGCTGGTAGTATCCATAACGTCGTTAGGTAGAGCCATGATGTCCTCGGCCGAAGTTGGGTTGCGCGTAGTTTTCCTGGTATTTGGAGCATTGGGTGGGGTTGTAGTCAGAGTCGGAGGGTGTGTTTTGGGAGGGCCAGTGCCCGCTCCGGCAGTGGTCTTTCCTGGAGGCATGTTAGTATTATAAACGTGTAAAGACTTATCTAGAGGGTGTTTTTTGATGGTTTTAGACTTTTTCCGGGGTAACAGAAGTCTAAAGGGGTCGCCGTTGGGCGCGTTGAGCTCGATGGGTGTTCGGGGGTCTTTTTCGGGGTGCCACTTAGTAAGTGACTAAGCCGTTTTTTGAATGCAATGTTGTGGTGGAAGGCCCTTGTTTAACCACGTCTGAGTGGGCGCAGGCGCTTTAGGGATCCAAGGGGCCTACATCATCTATCCATCAGACGTAACGTGTGTTTGCTTACACAAGGGGACATACCATGTAGTTCCCAGCATCCAATTTATCGAAATCGACGTTATCAAGCCTGGTCGAGAACGGAATTCTTAATACCCAGACGATCCTCGATCGTCGTGGTCAGACGCCCTGCGACGATGGACTTCAGGGATTCGCCCACGCGCAGGCCCTTGGGCCACTTGTACTTCCCAGAGGAGATCCTTTTATATATTTTTGTTTTCATCCGTACCGAAGAATGGCTGCCAGTAAGATAAAGATAAACATGAGAAAGATTTCATGCGGAAGGATTTAATGGCACTGACCGTTCTCTTTGTGAGCATTTCATATAACGTGACGCCTGCCGCCCACCAATCAACGCTGTATCCTGTCATATGTTGATAACACAGAAGCTCAGGAGCCATGTAAAGTGCGTCCCGATCATCAGCCATTCTGATACTGGTCCGTTGTCAATCTCATCTAAACGGGCATATCCAAAGTCTGCGATGGCCAAGTACCCATCAGATCTAACAAGGATATTTGCTGGTTTGAGATCACGATGAATAATTCCCTCACCATGGAGGAAATAAAGGCCAGACACAATATTGGTGAAGTGAAACCAGGCGGTAGCAGCGTCGAAAGGGCCGCGCGTTTGAATGATGTCGTAGAAACACCCACTCGGTATAAACTCGAGCATAAGGTAAAGATTTAATTTGTCTTTGAAGGCGCCTACGATACCACTCACCCAAGGACTCCAGCGCAATGCCGACAAATGCATTCTCTCTGCATTAGTGTCCGCAGGGTGTTTCTGGGTGAAAGGTTATAGTCAGAAGATGATGTAGCGGAGGTGTACGTACCTGATCAATCAGTTTGATCCTTTCTTTGGGGAGGACTTTCACTGCAAACAGTGATCCTGGACGTGCCTGTTTCCCTAGGTTTGGTTGATCGCGCGCTCGTACGAGTAAAACCTGACCATAAGCTCCGTCGCCTTCGAGTGAGTCGATTCAACTCAACTCTGGCTCTCAATTCTGAAATAGGGATGCCATACCTAATGCGCGAATACATTTGAAACTGTCCAAGGAAAGTGCGGAAGGGCGAAGGTCCACTGCATCGGGTGGCAAGATGCCACCAGTATAACCAGGCAACCCATGGACGGTGATTCGTGGCTGTATGCAACAGTCAGTGAACATGCCATGACTCAGAAGGACACCAGGGAGCACAGACCAGTTTAGGATCATAATGTGAAGTACAGAGGGCGTTCTTGCGAGCATGGACACCTTTGGAGGGTGCAGCATTTACTTTCGGGGATCGAGAAGAATGTTTTGTGGCTCGTGAGCTTGTAGATGGTTTGGATGGTGAGGGAGTTGGGTATCGCATTCTGATTAGCTTAGTACGAACGAGATTGTTGTACTGGGATGAAACACTCAAGGTTGTAGAACCAGACTTCAGAAATGGTCAATAAATACAGTGATCGGGACAGCAGCAATTCCACATCATCATTAGTGTTGTGGGCAGAAGTCCGCCATTCTGCCAGCCGGTTTGGCAGAACCGGTTCTGCCTGGCAGATGGCAGAAGTCCGCTGGCAGAATCCGGCAGAATGTCAATTACACAATGCCTCCAGCCGGGAATGAATGCTGGTTGATGGATTGGATGAAGTATTGGAAGGTTAAGTTTATGATTTTGCGGAGTTGGAGCATGTTGACCGAGGTCTTCTGTTGATGACAAGATTATGGTAGTTGATCACAGCTCACAAGACAACAAATAGTGGATTGTGGATGCGCTGATGCTGTTCTGACAGTATTTCTTAGCGATGATCACCATACATTGTCATATACATAGCATTGTAGCGCTTTGAGAATTAAGCCAGGTGGCAGAAGTGGCGATTCTGCCACTTCTGCCGGTTGTGCCGGCACAATTAGGCGCAAACAATTCTGCCCCCAGCACTAATCATCGTCCATTGTTTCCACAAAAAGGTGTGGTGGCAGGTCAGAGCATGATCGTGCTTCGAATAGTGTTTAGTCTAGGCTTCTTTGATGTAATATACATGCGCTTGCGATGTTTTTTTACTACTACTCATCAGTCGAAAAGCACACCTAACTTTGTCCAATATCCAATGACTCCAGCGTTGATTACTGAAACAAAACCTCGGGATTGGATACACGTCTCTGAGGGAACGGCGACTATCGTATTCTCGTATCAAGGGCCTCACAATGTCAAATTCTCTGATCATGTCCTACGTCTCCGTAAAGTCGCTCACGGGTCGTCACACAACATGCTACTCGAAACAAATACTAAACAGTGAGATTATCATATGATTGCCTTAGGTCGTTTGTTCTCCTACGCAACGGCGATCGCCCAGCAGAGAGAAGGCGGGCGGATCAGATTGATGTTCGCAGGAGTAAGGGTGTTTTAGCCACGGATCTCATTGGAGGCACGTCCATCGCGATGGAAATCAAGGTTGTCGCCAGTTTATTGGCAGAATATCTGTGTCTGATTGGTTGTTTAACCGAAACGGGGATTTTTACCTACAGAATGTCATCTCTCGCCTGTGACTGTCGCTCTGAAGACAGCAACATGCAGATTTCGTATGCACACCAGCTTCAAAATGGAACAAGGGGGTTTCGGTACGACATATTGTCCGTTGGACCTTTTTTCCCGCAATCAGACGGGTGTTAGAAGGGCCCTAGGTGCTTTGCGGGCCGGGTGGTATGAGAGCCATGGGTCTCTCAATAACTTGCGATTCTTCGTCGAGGGCAGAATGACAAAACCAGATGATGTACGTCTTCAGTATATCACGCTCACATATTCCTGATAGGTTTGCATAGGACCACTCGATGCAATTGCTGGCACTCTTCTTCACTGCGAACGAATTGACTGACGTCCAGGACCTCCGGGAATCGTTCATATCCGTTCTTTCGCAGCCACTTCTTGACAGTCCCGTCCTTCCCCTTCTTTCGACTTTACAACGAACACTGGATATCCTTGATATAGAGGGCTTATCCAAGTTGTACACACAGACATCACCAGATTGCCCATATGACGGTATTGGGTCTTCAGTTCCTGATCCTGCCGTGGAGGAATGGGAAGACTTCGTTAAAGTTTACCAGTCTGATTATCATTCCTGGGACCACACAGTCCTGAACCCTGGACACCTCCGGCTTTATGTAATAGCATACCTTCTTTCAGCGACGTTCAAGGATTGCTCTATCATTATCCGGCCTAAATCTTCGCAGGTAGGTTCGTTTGACGCGACAATCATCGACACGGATGTCAAGAGCATGAATCGCTTGGGAAAGTGGGAAAAGTTAGACATGAAAATTATGGAACATTACAGGAGTTCAGGCAGGCAGCGGCGTTGCATCGACGGTCAACGCGTTAAGTAATCAGGTTACATGTATGTGCTGTCATTTTCTCGCATTGAATGTTGCTTACAGATGGGTTTGAAGAACTGTAACCGATGTGGCGTTGACAAGACGTATCATTGGCTACTCCTGAATACTTCCGGAGAATATCTTGGACGAGTGATTTGTGTTTGGCACTTTTATTTTTTGTCACTGCAACTGAAAGACATATTTTGCTGTAATGCATGTCAACTTGAGTCCAGCTCGTACATCTCTATCAAGGGCTGTTCGAGTCGGACTCAGACTCGACCAACAATCCGCTAGCTTTTTCCACAAAAGTTAAAAGGCGAGTGTTATACTTCAGATAATGCCTTCTGCAGAGCTTATTGGACTCGTTGGACTAGAGCCGTTATGACTACTCTCCTGTGATTGGCCCGAACAGAGGAAACCATGTCCTCGGAGACAATACCGAGTAGTTCGGCATTCGTGAACCCACCTGCTCTCGTGCGCCATCCATCGGTGCGCCTGCTGCCGCCATCTTTGGGCTTCAGTCCTTGAGGGCCCAGCGCATCTACTTGTTCAATCGGACTGCAAGCAAGGCGCAGGCGCTCGTCAAAGCCTTCCCCAATCCCCCCGTAAAGCTGATCGAGACACTTGATGCTGAGTGGACTGCATCATCTGTCATCGTACCCACCGTTCCAGCGAGTGTGACAACAACTACTGACAGCACTAGCCCGAGAGACGTACTTCTTCCGCAGAGCGGGGTTACGTACAATTTGAAACGAGGACAATGCCCCATGTCGTGTCGAAGAGCGTGTTGGAGTGATATTTTGCAGCTGCCTAGGTGGATTTATGGATGTTAAATGATCATTTTGGTATCAATACATGTTGTATGATCTAGGATGCGATTTGTCGGTCTCTCTACTACATAAGAGGGCATCTCTCCTTGACCTTCGAATCTTAATCCCGGGAACAGTCCTGCCCGCACCTACTAGCTTTTCCTTCACGTGTTTTATTCTCTGTTGAGCGTCTGATATGATCAACTCCGTAAGAAAGAACAAATGGCTGTTTATCATCAAGTAGGAGACCAGATCAACTGAATACATTTCTCCCCTATTTATTTGACATAACTATGGACCTGACACGATACGGGGAAGTGAGACAAATTGCTACGAAAAACACCGATGTTTATGCTACACAGCTTGTTTGCTGTCCTAGTAGGTGTCGGTGAGATCACTAAATGTGACCTCACTCCTTGCGCTTCTCTGGAGCAGGATACGTATGTACGATTTGTAAATGAATATAAATGATGGATAAATTATATTTTACCTCCAGTTGAAGCATACTTCAAGTATGGAATAAGCTCCTCTCGCTTCCCGTCTGGTTTAAAATGTACGATTGGTAAATGAATATAAATGATGGATATATTATATCTCACCTCCAGTTGAACCATACTTCAAGTATTCTGGAGAAAGCTCCTTTCGCTTCTCGCCTGGTGTAAAATGTACGATTGGTAAATGAATATAATATAAATGATGGATATATTATATCTCACCTCCAGTTGAATCATACTTCAAGTATGGAATAAGCTCCTCTCGCTTCCCGTCTGGTTTAAAATGTACGATTGGTAAATGAATATAAATGATGGATTATTATATCTCGCCTCCGTTGAACCATACTTCAAGTATGGAATAAGCTCTCTCGCTTCCCGTCTGGTTTAAAATGTACGATTGGTAAATGAATATAAATGATGGATATATTATATCTCACCTCCAGTTGAACCATACTTCAAGTTTCTGGAGAAAGCTCCTTTCGCTTCTCGCCTGGTGTAAATGTCGATTGGTAAATGAATATAAATGATGGATATATTATATCTCACCTCCAGTTGAACCATACTTCAAGTATTCTGGAAAAGTCCTCTCGCTTCCGTCTGGTGTAAAATGTACGATTGGTAAATGAATATAAATGATGAATATATTATATCTCACCTCCAGTTGAACCATACTTCAAGTATGGAAAAGCTCCTCTCGTTTCCGCTGGTTAAAATGTACGATTGGTATGAATATAATGATTGGATATATTATATCTCACCTCCGGTTGAACCATACTTCAAGTATTCTGGAAAAGCTCCTTCGCTTCTCCCTGGTTAAAATGTACGATTGGTAAATGAATATAAATGATGGATATATATCTCACCTCCAGTTGAACCATACTTCAAGTATTCTGGGGAAAGCTCCTTTCGCTTCTCGCCTGGTGTAAAATTTACGATTGGTAAATGAATATAAATGATGGATATATTATATCTCACCTCCAGTTGAACCATACTTCAAGTATGGAAAGCTCCTCTCGCTTCCGTCTGGTTAAAATGTACGATTGGTAAATGAATATAAATGATGGATATATTATATCTCACCTCCAGTTGAACCATACTTCAAGTATTCTGGGAAAGTTCTTTCGCTTCTCGCCTGGTGTAAAATGTACGATTGGTAAATGAATATAAATGATGGAATATTATATCTCACCTCCAGTTGAACCATACTTCAAGTATTCTGGGGAAAGCTCCTTTCGCTTCTCGCCTGGTGTAAAATTTACGATTGGTAAATGAATATAAATGATGGATATATTATATCTCACCTCCGGTTGAACCATACTTCAAGTATTCTGGAGAAAGCTCCTCTCGCTTGTCTGAGTGGTGCATTGCAGTCCATCTGAGTGAATATGATACTACTGATGATCATGAATACTCACAAGAATGTTCCAAGATGGCTCCTGGCATGGGTGACGCTGCACCAAGAATGACAAGAGATACAAGTGCGCTCAAGAGCAAAGAAATCTGCATGTTTACGGATAAGAGGAGTGACTATTCGTCAATGCACTCTACTGAAAAACCGAGAAGACCTTTATACATTCTCGCAGGTCCGATCTTCGCCTCTTCTACAAACAATAATTGGATATATGCGCAGATCATGGTCAGCAGACAACAGCCAGCAGTGGTCAAAAATTTCAAGGTGGGTGCCGCCACGATACAACACACAATATCTGACTCGGATGAATTGCGTGGCAGGTGTCTGGTGACTGATACAAATGAGTCCGCTGCGAAAGCTTCATCATCATAATACATTCACAGTTGGCTGACTTTAGCCAGTGGTAGTGTGAGGAGCTCTCACGTCTTAACCGGAGCTAAACGTGCATAAAAATCCAAATATGCTGTTATAATTCTCTGCGAGCCATTAAGTGCAATTTCATTTCACCAACCTACAATATTAATGGAAGAACCGATGGTTATTTTAATCTCCGCACCTTGCCAGAGTGCTACTGGTAGACATATTGCGAGCAAGACACCTCAGATTGCGACATGCCAGTGTCATTGATGAATTTGAGATTCCTTTGTGGCATCACAGCAGCCATGCGTTTGAGAGCAACAGGATCCGCACCAGTTGTCTGACTAGTCCGCGGTCCGGTCCTTGGTTCTCGGTTCTAGGCCATCCCAAACGGTTCGGTTCTGGTTCGGCCTTCCCGAACCATTCCAAACCCTTGTGAGTTCTGACTTCGATGTAATTTCATAGTCATTATAGTGGTAGTCAGAGTGAACGATTATGGAGCGATTCAGAATACGATTCAAAAAAACAATTTTGGACGTGAGAATCGGATTATGAGCTTAATCGTCGAAGCGCCTCGAGAATGCGATTATGAATCGGATTCTGCACTCACTGCGGAAACGAGATTTTAACCCCAACGTAACCAGAGGGTGTTTAGGTGCATAACCCGACGTGGTACAGACGTAAGACCTTTTCCAGACTCAAACTCGACGTGGACGGATGCAATCCAAACCTAAACAGCCCTAACTGGACCAAATACAGACCTGAATTTTCACCATAATCTCCACCATGTTAATGCTCATAACTCAACGATATCCACCCTCTGGAAAGAGCATTTTTCCAAAACCCGACCTCTGAGTTTGTGTGAGGTGAGCTCATTCATTTTTTTCGCTAAGTCTCTTCAGCCAGAACTGACATGCAAGGTCAAAACGTGGTTCAGCTGCAGCTGCCTTCGGGCACTTGGAGATTTACCTTCACCTTTGAGAGCGACGAACCTGGGCCTGTAGTAAGTCGACTAAAATTTGTATATTCAACTAACATGTAGGTCTGCAGACACTCGAGGTATCCATCAGGCCTTCGATCAAACGGCCAGCCGCTAGCACCGCTACCTGCACCTGACGACAGCGAGACGGAGTTTGAGTCTGAACCTGAAGATACTACCAAAGTGCAACCGGTCTTTAATGTATGCTTGCCTCATTTTCTATTATAACTAACACGTATTTTACCCAACTAGACTTGCATCAAGCCTGTGGGCACGACAGGAGTCAGTTTGAAGGATTTGAAGGATGTAAAGAGAGCTGAAAACTACCTCAAAGCATCACAAGACTGCTGTGTAGTAGAGCGTTTACCGGAATCAAATTATTATTGTGAACTACTACATGTTCTCGAGTTGTAAGTATAACAACACGTGATGCTTACTTTGACGTGTCGAAAGCATGCGTCAACAAGCTTTGACTTCACCATGTCGTCTGCAGGCCTCAAGAAAGTGCGTTATCGAAGATGCCATTGCCAGAAGCACAAGTGCAACGGAGCACTTGTTCAAGAACATATAGCTCGCACTCACGAACAAAGCGAACTCCATTTGAAAACCAATGTGTCACAAGCCCACTACAAACGCGTTGGAGAACGCATCGTTCCTACCACTATTCGAGATGCAGGCCCTGTTCCTCGTGGATTCGCTGTTCCTCTCCATGAACTACAGCCCCCATTATCACCAGATGTCACATTCAAGGATCCTCGTCGCATTTCTGAATCTCCTGTTGAACAGGAGATGCTAGACTATGGTTTTCTTACCGGAGAAGACCTGGATCTCACTATCTATGCGGTTGTCTCCTGGCTGCACCTCCAATTCCACCTCCCTCGTGTGGCTTGCAATGCATTATTGACGATATTTGCTTGCATCCTCGTTGCTCTTGCACCAGCTATCAATGTCCCTTTCGTAACACTGCAGTCCAGTAATCGTGTCCTTGGTGTTGACACTACCGTTTTCACACTCCCTGTTTGCCCTACATGCCGTGATGTATTTCCTCCTGCAATGTCGACAAAATCGCACGATACCTGCAAAAATTGTGGGGTCGACATCTTTCTTCCTGGTACAACACAACGGGGGAACTTACGCGCTGTCAAAACGCCCATCATCAAGTATCCTTACCTTCCTCTATCCGAACAGATCAAATCTCTTCTCAAAATTCCTGGTCTTGAGGCTGTGCTTGATGGTTGGCGCAGTAAACCTCGCACAATCGGTAAATATACTGATATCTTTGATGGTGACACATGTCGCACAAAACTCAAGGGTCCTGATGGTAAACTCTTCTTTTCAAATCTCCCTCATGAGCAACATGGCCCAGATGGTGAACTACGCATCGGAGTGAACCTTGGAGCTGATTGGTATGTTGTTTATCCCCTTGTTGATATTTCGCTGCTCATGTGAATTTCCATTGCCAGGTTCTCGTATATCAGAAGTAATATTGCACTGTCACACTCATTAGCTCCCACATCGTTCTCAATATGTAATCTACCACCTGAATATCAGTAAGCCGTATTCACACCCGATAGGTTGATATCTTTTGATGTTATTCATTTTCAAGCTATCGCACATCTAATCTGATGTGTACAAGTATCCTGCCTGGACCGAAGGAGCAGAATCCTGACCAAATCCAACGGTTCTTACGGCCCATCATATCAGATTTACTACGTCTATGGAGAGTTGGAATCAACATTCCAACTGAATCTTGTCCACAAGGTAAGTCTGGTTACTCATCATCTGTCAGTGTCGACTCATTTTGCTAGGACGCCTTGTTCGTGTAATTTTGGTTGCAGTCGTTTGTGATAAACCAGCTGCGTACAAGCTGGGTGGATTTGCATCTCACTCCCATACTAATTTTTGTACCGTATGTTGGATAATGATTGCACACAAAGATAAACCACAGGCATTTCAACAAGGAGGTGTGTTTGCGTTATCATACATGACTATCGTCCATTAATGATGTTCAGCTTTTCGGCCACGAACAAATGAAGAACAACGGGAACTTGGCGAGCGCTACCACAGGCTGACTACTGCATCTGCTCGCAAGAACTTCGTGAAGGAACATGCTACTCGATACACACAACTATCACGTCTACCATACTTCAACCTTGTCGAACAGATTGTCATCGACCCAATGCACAATCTTTACCTTGGTGAGTATCTTAGCTTCCTACAGTTAATCTGGCGCTAATTATGATTGATTCAGGCCTTGTTAAGACCCATTTTTACAACATATGGGTCCAGGGAAAGATTATTCGTGCTAATCATGAGCTCGATGTCTTCCATGACATGCTTGCCGATGTGAGGCTAGATCTCGTGTGTACGTCCAACACTAACAGTCAATCACATTCAGTTTATTGTCCCGGGATCATGTGGTAAATTACCAACTGACATCGGTATGCCATCAGGTGGTTCACTAACAGCGGATCAATGGCTTCTTCTCGCCACCGTCTATGGTCCAATCATAGTGATAGTTTGATTGGTTCTTGACTCACTGAACTATTTATGTTTTAATTAGATCCCGCAGTTATGGAGCTCTTGTCTTCCAACAGACAGCAGATGCGAAGTCCAAGGCTGACCAGAAAGCCACCCTTGCTGTAGCCAAAAAGCAAGGAAAGAAAGCACTCGACGCTGAAAAGGCCCGGATTGCCCACGAGAAGCTTGTGCTGTCGGAGGTGAAGAAACAGGAAAGGCTCCGACTTGCAGCTGCCAAACAGGCTGAAAAGGTTCGAATTGCAGCTGAAAAGAAAGCGAAGGCTGCAGCCAAGAAGGTAATACCATGTTCGCTGTTATCAACCCGCTTACAACAATGATTAGGCCTTGAAAAAAATGCAAGGCAACCTCACAGATTGTCGAAGATCTTCCTGAAGGACAAGTACGGCCACCACCACCACCACCACCGTGTCTCCTTACTACATCTGAGCTGCTAACAGAACCAGCTGCAGATGCAGCTGGTGAAGAAGAAGCAAAATTCTTACTTCACCCTAACGATCCAGCTAATTTTTTAAAGCTATGTGCAGCACTGCGCATTCTGAGCAAGCGTTCACTATGTGATCAGGATGTAAGCCGAGCTGAGCAACTTATCTTTGATTACACCACCGAGCTAATACACGTAAGTCTTCCTCACTTAACTGACATTCACTGACATGCTTTTACTGCAAGCTGTATGGTTCTGGCTCGATCAAACCTAACCATCACTTTGCGACCCATATTGGTGCTTGTGTGCGCAATTTCGGTCCTCTCCATGATTTCTGGACTTTCCTGTTTGAGCGTCTCAACAAGTTGTTAAAATCATACAAGACCAACAACCATTCGAACGGTGCACTCGAAACAACCTTTTTCATGGAGTTTCACAGGACTTGTGAGCTTGGACGACTGGTAAGTTGTTTGATTTCTAATGTGCGTCTCAACTAATAACAATATCTGTAGACGTACACATTACAGCATTATCCTAAGGATTCCCTTCCAAGTCAGACAGCGTCAATCATGCTGAAGGCCTCCAACGACGAGAGGGGAACTGTGGCTGGACTTGCAGCATTATCAAAAGACCTTGATGATGCTGGTTCAGATGGTATGTTGAGTTCTCTTACATTTTGTTATGACAACGATCTCAGAAAACATATTTAGCCGGTCTGGCTTATTCATTTAGTCCTCGACACCGAAAGCAAGGAATGCCCACTGAGACATATCGACTACTTGCATCCACCCTCTGCTAGCATTTTCCTTTGACTCCAGTTCATTGTCGTTTTGACCATGCTGTCGTACCTCATAGCCTCCTACTGATCGTGATGCAGTCTTTTTTGACTATGTTGTGATTGATAGTAAGCGCTACTATACTTCTAGAGCTGTTGGGACAAACCGTTCTTCTCTTGTTCATGTCATCATCCCTGGGATAACTGTGATTCATGCTTATGGCGAGGTTCTCGTAATCTTTCAGTTTAATCAAAGGTTTCGTAATGTGGATGACTCACTCTGGTTTGCCCGCATGCGCTGGTTCGTACCTTGGAGGGGAGAGCGTGAAAAAGTTTGGGATTTGTGAGTTGGATGCCGTATCTCACAGGATAGATATTAATCTTCTTCTACCCAGCTATTCTGCTGATGTGCGCCTATGGCAACTGGGAGAGTATAAGAGCAGAAAGACATAACTTCCATCCCCTATCAACCCTGACTGGATCGTTGGTCACCTGGGGATGACCACAGTATCAAATGGAAAGGACAGAACAAAAGTTTGGGCGACAATTGATCTCAAAGGTATGTGCTCTGTTCATCACAACTTACTTGACAACTGTTCATTGAATCACAGTCATCGACACTGATACATGACAGGCTTATGGTACAAGTGACAAGCTGGCACTGTGATTCAAGTTGCACTGACCAACTCACAGTACTGTTCAAGATAATTCACTGGTCGCTGCTCTCGTCATCACCTTCATCACCCTTTTGTTTGTGCCACTCCCCCAGCTCTTCCAAGTACTCATAGTCCTCCTTTATCAGATCGTCTCTGTCAATGAAGCCCAGAATCCCTTGAGCCACGGAACTCCCTCAAGCATCTCCATGTCCGGATGGCCATTCCTCCAGCTGTCAGCAACCATGTTTTCAAACGGCAAGTTCTTTTTGGCAGATGATGGTGCGTCATCATTGATTTGCTCTGGCTGATGTCAAACGTCTTTTTCACGATTCTCTTTGACCTAGTGCCCCCTTCTGCAGTTTTGCGACGCTTTTTTGGAGGCTGGATGGTGCCTGTTTCGTCAATGTTTGCAGTGGTAGCTCTGTTGTTCCCTTCATTTGTCGCAAAGTGAGGAAGCGCAAAAATGCAACATACTGATTTATATTAGTGAGCTATAACCATGCCTAGATGCGAAGGACTTACATTGATGGATCGCCACTCCAATCCTACAACCATATTTGCTGAATTCCCTGCTCCTGACTTTGCCCGCCTGGTTAATGTGTCTTCACTCAAGTCGTCTTCTGAGTAAGACAATATGTCTGATGCAAAATCAGTATCAATCATCGCAACTGCACCCTCCCTCCCTGTCTCTTTCTTGTAGATAACTGCAGTTGCACGACGGCTCTTTGTAACCTGGTGATTGGGGTATATCATATGTTTCACACACAAAGCACAATACTTACTGCTGTACAACATGCCCTTTGACGTCCATGTTCCTTCTTCCGTTCAGCCTTTTGGGCTTTTGATGCATCGCTACGGCACATTGCCTGCTTATGTATGTTGCGAAAATAATCCTTTGTGCACTGGATAATGACTTGCATATTGAAGTCTTCGTCAGGTACCTCAGCCTTTAGGTTCAGGCTTTCACGGCGGCACTGAGAAAATATGTGAGCAGGAACTTTACATACTTTCGGAGCTCACCTTCTCACTGTTACAGACACGGTCAATTATTTCTTTGATGAACATAGCATTCACAACTTTGTCGACATGGCCTAACCAATTTGGGTGCCAGGTTTTACCACCTCCTTCCTCGCCCTGCTTATCTCCTTCCTCGCCCTGGTGCATCTCATAAGCATGACCATTTCCTAATGGTTTTACCTTCATTAATGCTTCTGTACATTTGTTTCTCCCCATGGATGATTCAATCCCACAGAGATCACAAAACTAAACGCTGCGCAGTATGAGTTTCATTCACACAGATAGTACTATTGCTTACTTTTAGGGCAGGGTGGTCATTTGAGATATGCTTACCCGTCACCTTCCTCTGTGGCTTCTCGGATTCAGCTTGCAAAGTCTTGACAATTTCTTCAAGTCCATTGACTTGTGCTGTGAGTGCATCATTTGTAGCTGATGTTACGAACTGGGATGGCATCACCAGTGACAGTGAAAAGACACAGACGGTCTGCTGGGAAGTTCTACAATGTCCAGAAGAGGACAAGGTGAAAGTACAAGGAACATGTTCTAAGTACTATCAAGGGTTCGGCCTCAAAGATAAGTCTAAGAGGTTCTGTGAGAATAGAGACTAAGGCTAAGGAGTGCTTAGACTTAGAGACAATTCAAGATGACTTAGGTTGGAGACCTAAGCGAAGGATATTCCAGGTAAAACCCAGTAAGATTAAAGTAAAGTATACAAGCATAATACAACATGCTTAAATAGGTCAATATGTGCACACGGATCAAGAGAGTCGTGAGAATGTAAGTGTGTATCCAAAGAAGGAAGGCAACTATAGTACAGATGCATTGAGCATATGAGTCAGAGTCACGTTATGTAATATACAAGTAAAGGAGACAAAGAGAGAATGAATAGGGGCACGTACGACTGTAACAGCTGACATCTGCACATTAATGAGACATGTTCTTTGAATGGACTCCGATAGGTGTTGATTCGATTCATTCAATCTCACTACATCTGCAATGAGGTGTGCAACAGTTGAGTTCAAATCCTGGATTTGACCTTCGAGTGTATTGTGAGTATGATGATAAGGATCCATGTGTGGTGTTGCTGGTTTCTGACGATATGCTGAGTAGATCTGCTGAAACCCCTCATGAGAACTACCTCCACTTGGCACCTGTGTCATATACCATACTTCTAATCTCAGATCCGATCATATCCGTCCAGATCCGATCGTTTCCATATCCGTCCGGTCCACAGATCCTGTCCGGACCACCCTCCCGAATGTACTCACTTCTCGCACCTTAACTCCCTGGTGAACATCTGCGTCTATCTCCTTTCGTCATTCCTCCTACTACCGGTACTCCGGCTGTTTATATTTCCGTCCTGTGTTACTGATCCGTTTCCTGTGTTCATTTCCGATTCATGCTTACTGATCCGCTGTGCAATAACTAATAGACTTCCGTTACACTTCGTACATAGCCCTCGGTCCCGGACTTGCTAATTATCCGTCTTAGAAACTTACTGTATATAAACCACTTGTAGATCTCAGTAGAACCTTAGTTCGAATATCATCTTAGATTCTACTCATTCTGCCTCCTCCGGACTTAAGCCACTCTCCGCTTTAAGTCACCTTCCGAGACTTAGGATTGACTCCTATAGTCTATACCTCCGACTCTATCTTCGGATAGTCCATCTCCGTTAGTTTCTAGTTAGGAACTCGTTCCGAAACTAGCCTTAATCCTGTCCTCTCCTTACGTTCCGAATTACCTTCGGACGTGTTATATCCGACACCTTCGGACACCCGGATCCGTCGCGCAACCCCTTCCGGGTCTTCGGACGAATAACTCCTCCCTGAAATAAGGGGCATTACTCGAGAAAGGGGCACAGTGTACGAACTGAGGCCAAAGCCCTTCGGATCTCTCTACCCTTGAGTACAGTCTTAACAGTATATTCGAACTCAAACCTTTCCGAGTAACTTAGCAACCATCCCATATCATGCCTCCCCGTAAAGCTCAAAACACACTCCGAGGAGCCGGACTTGGTCCGATCCAACGAGACCCACACCCATGTCCAAACATTTACCAGTTTCTCTCAACGCCGCGCAAGCATGAGCGACATAGGTCAGAGTATCTCCGCCCGTCAAGTCAGACCGGATCCGATAACACCAACTCGGAACCCGGATAACCCAGACCCCAATTCGCACCCGACCATTCGCTTTGATGATGAGCTGGCAGTAATCTACCAGATGATGAAGTTGATGATCCGGACAACGAGGACCTGGATGACGAAGAAGATAAAATCCACCTAAACCCTCAGGACCGGGTCCTAGCCCAACTATCCGTAGCCATTAACCACCTGCTCGCAGTAGCCGTCGCACCCCCACCTCGGATGATAGCAAAGTCAAAGTCCGTGAGCCAGATACCTTCGATGGGTCCGAACCTCGCAAGCTCCGGGCATTCTTCGTCCAATGTGAGCTCAACTTCCAGAGCAAACCTAGCGCTTTCCGTTCCGGACGCGCTAAAGTAAATTTCGCCCAATCCTACCTTAAGGGTATGGCTCTCGAGTGGTTTGAGCCGGACCTCCTTTCGGACGGATATAGCAACCGTCCGGATTGGATGGATGACTACTCCGAGTTCATGCTGAGCTCCAAACCAATTTCGGACCACACATCCCTCCGGAGACGCAGAGATGCAGTTAGAACAACTCCACATGCGTGACGGACAACGCATCAACAAGTACGTTGTAGAATTCCAGCGACTTGCCTCCCAAGTACGCGAATGGGGAGACGGAGCCCTACGACGCCAATTCTACAATGGACTTCCGGCCCGAATCAAAGATGAGATTAGTCGCATGGGTAAGCCCACTACCCTTTCGGAGTTCAAGACTCTCGCCCAGACCATCGATGCCCGTTACTGGGAACGGAGGGGCGAAGTCACCCGAGAGAGTAGAACCACCTCTTCCAATCCTCCCAGGCAGTCAACATCCGACCGGACGAACTCCAACACATCCGGATCCGATACGCCCAAATTCAATAAACCCACATACTCCACAGCATCCTCTACCCCGAAAGTTTCGGATCTTCCTAGTGTTGTTGGTACAGACGGAAAGCTAACCACCCAGGAGCGTCAGAGACGTTTTGACAAAAAGCTCTGTATGTTCTGCGGCGGACCTGGTCACACTGCCCGGGAATGCACCAAATCCACTTCGCGCGCTGCCAAAGGCCGCGCCGCTGTGCTCACTCCGGAAACGGAACCGGAAGCCTCGGATGAGGCAAAAAATTAGTCCGCGACCCTCCTGACTCCGTACGGGATGAGGGTCGCGTTGGCCCAACCCGTGCAATGGAACTACGACTCAATGCTGTAACTCTTCCTGATCCGAACTCTCTGTGTCCATATGTCTCTCTTCCATCTTTCTCCAATATATCTGACTTTCCGGCCCTCATAGACTGTGGTTCCTCCCACTGCTTCATAGACACTGATTTCGTCCGAGAACATAAAATTCCTACCTATCAGATTCCTCCGCTTCCACTCCGTTTATTTGATGGTACATGCAATAACAATATTGTCGAAGCCATAAACTTATCCGTCCGATTCTCCTCCGGTGTAATCACTTCCGACACGTTCTACGTCACCCCTTTGGATTCCTCATGTTATATCGTTCTCGGATATAGCTGGCTCACCCGACACAATCCGTTGATTGACTGGGTATTGGGCAGCATCGAGTTCCGAACTACTGAACAAGGAGTGCCATTAACCCCATCCGCATCATCGCTGCCTCCGGACACACCGACCATGGCAGGAAAATCCAATCCGACACCTCTGTTACCTTCGGGTATTCCACCCAAGGAAAATTCCTCCCCTCCAAAATCTCCGTCGCATCAGAGCATCCCATCTGTGGCGGAGGCTCCGCCTCTGACCAAATCCGAACCCTCCGCTGGTACCCCAGTCCCTAACATATCGTTGATAAACGCAGTGGCCTTTTGCCGTGCCTGCAAGTTAGAAGGATCCACTCAGTTCAGCATCTACCTCCGTCCCTCCGAAGTAAACCTTCGATCCGCATCCGTATCATCCGATCCTCCAGACCTCTCCAGAATCCCTTCCGACTACCACGAATTTGCGGATGTCTTCGACAAAGGCAAAGCCGGACAACTTCCCCCACATCGACCCTACGACCTCAAGATTGAGTTGGAAGAAGGGGCTAGTCCGCCTCTCGGAACCATATACTCTCTTTCTCCGGTAGAGCTTGAGGCCCTTCGGAAGTTCCTTGACGAAAACATCTCGTCCGGACTTCTCCGCTCCTCATCTTCTCCCCACGGAGCCCCCGTCCTATTTGTCAAAAAGAAGGATGGATCCCTCCGCCTTTGTGTGGATTTCCGCGGCCTTAACCACATCACCAAGAAAGACCGATATCCGTTACCCCTCATTGCCGACCTTCTTGACTCCCCGAGCCGCGCTAAGGTATATACCAAAATTGATCTCCGATCTGCATATCACCTCGTCCGGATAACAGAAGGAGACGAGTGGAAGACTTCCTTCCGTACGCGCTATGGCTCCTATGAATGGTTGGTGATGCCGGAAGGCCTCACGAATGCTCCGGCAGCTTTCCAGCGCTTTGTCAATAGCGTGTTTGCCGATATGCTGGACGTATGTGTTGTTGTATATCTGGATGACATCCTTATCTATTCCCAAGACCTTGCAAGTCATAAGGAACATGTCCGAGAAGTTTTACGACGTCTCCGTAAACACCGACTATATGCCAAACCCGAGAAATGCGAATTCCACTCCTCCTCCGTCGAGTATCTTGGTTACCTCCTATCTCCGGATGGCTTGACGATGTCGTCCGAGAAAATCCAGTCCATCATAGACTGGCCAGAGCCTCGGAAAGTCAAGGACATCCAATCTTTCCTCGGATTCGCTAATTTCTATCGTCGCTTCATCTTCAACTACTCGGATATCGTGGTTCCCCTTACTCGACTCACTCGCAAGGGCGTCACTTGGGACTTTTCCGAGGAATGCCGGAAGTCATTTAACGCACTCAAGAAAGCCTTCACGTCCGCTCCGGTGCTTACGCATTGGATTCCGAATGTTCCTATAGTTGTGGAAACTGATGCCTCGGATTATGCTATCGCTGGAATACTATCCATTGTGTGCCCAGACTCGGAACTTCGTCCGGTGGCTTTTTACTCCCGGACACTGTCCGGTGCAGAACTCAACTATGACGTCCATGATAAGGAACTACTAGCCATCTATGCTGCGTTCCGAACCTGGCGCCATTACCTAGAAGGCTCGTCCGAGCCTATAGATGTTGTCACGGACCACAAGAACCTTGAGTATTTCTCTACCACCAAACTGCTATCCCGTCGTCAGGCCCGCTGGTCCGAGTTCCTTCATCAGTTCAACCTCGTTATCCGTTACCGTCCTGGAAGACTCGGAGTCAAGCCAGATTCCCTCACTAGACGATGGGACGTCTACCCTAAAGAGGGGGATAAGGACTACGCTCAGATTAACCCTCACAACCTCCGCCCAATATTTGCTTCGGAACAATTAGCTTCGTCCCTACGAGCTTCCATTTTAGCAACTCCGGTCCTAAGAGCAGCTGTTCTTATGGACACCGAACACCTCCGGAAAGACATTCTGATAGCACTCCCTAATGACCCCATTGCACAAACACATTTTCCGGTTCCCTCAGATCCGAGATGGGCAATAGACGATGGTGGATTCCTTTGTTGTGACAACCGCATCTACGTTCCGGATACCAATGATCTACGACTTCGCATCCTCCGGAATTGCCATGACCACCCCCTATCCGGACATTTCGGACAGAATCGCACTCTCGAGCTCATCCGACGCAACTATACCTGGCCCGGAGTACGGGCCTTTGTCAAAGAGTATGTCAGATCCTGCACATCCTGCGCCCGAGCCAAAGTTCCGAGACATAAGCCCTACGGTTTACTCAAGCAACTTCCCGTCCCAGAAAAACCATGGAATTCCATCTCTATGGATTTCATTGAACAACTTCCGGACTCATCCGGCTTTACAGCCATCCTCGTCATCATAGATCGTTTATCCAAGCAAGCCATATTCGTCCCGACCCACGACACCATCACTTCTCCTGATCTCGCCCGCCTATTTCTCCTCCATGTCTTCTCTAAGCATGGAGTCCCGTCCCATGTAACCTCGGATCGAGGAACAGAGTTCGTATCCCACTTCTTCCGTTCCCTAGGAAAGGCATTGGACATGGTCCTACACTTCACATCCGGATATCATCCCGAAGGGGACGGACAAACAGAACGTGCCAACCAAACGCTGGAACAGTACCTCCGGATCTACTGCAACTATCAGCAGGACAACTGGTCCGAGCTGCTGCCCCTCGCAGAGTTTGCATACAATAACGCTCCGAGTGCCACTACCGGAGTTTCACCTTTCTTCGCCAATAAAGGTTATCATCCGAACATTTCCATCCATCCGGAACGCGACCTATCCTCCATCCGTGCCCAGGAATATGCCCTAGACCTTAACAAACTTCACCAGTTCCTCCGAGATGAGATGTCCGAAGCTCAGAAACGCTATCAAGGACCCGCGGACGCTAAAAGACAGCCTGCTCCAGACTTCCGGATTGGAGAACAAGTCTTCGTCAAAGCCAAGTACTTCCGCTCCACCCGTCCGTCGAAGAAACTTTCGGAAAAGAATTTGGGACCATTTGAAATTATATCCCGCCCAGGTACTCATTCTTTCGCCATCCGACTTCCGGATTCTATGCGTTCCGTACATCCTGTTTTCCATGTCTCGCAGTTAGAGCCAGCAGTTCCGAACACCATTCCCAATCGCATCCAGCCTCCTCCGCCACCAGTCGAAGTCGACGGAGAACCAGAGTACGAGATATCCGAAATCCTGGACTCTAAACTGGACCGTCGTAGGCACCACTGTCAACTTCTATACCTCGTCCGTTGGTCCGGATACGAGGGAACGGACGAAGAAACTTCCTGGCTGCTGGCCACAGAACTCGGAAACGCATCAGATCTCGTAGCGGATTTCCACGCAGCATATCCGGACAAGCCTGGTCCCATTGCTTGAAAAGTACATAACGAAATATAAGTACAGTGAGGGCAGTAGCGGAAATCCGGATCCGGACTAAGCACCAGTCTCCATTTCACCTCGGCACCCCCAGTCTCCTCCCCAGTCCCATCCGCCATCTCTTCCCCAGCTCCATCCGCCATCTCCCCTCCATTCTCATCCGCCACCTCTTCCCCAATCTCCTCACCAGCGCCATCCTTGTCGGATCCGGCAGAAACGGAAAGCCTAAATCCGGTCCGGATTTCCTCGATGAGCAGGGCCTGGAATTCCCTCTGTTGCTGGAGGAAGGCCTCCATGGTGGAGCTCATCCGCTCCATGGCAATCCGACTCCCTTCCGCCGCCGCAATACCATCTTGGAGAAGTCCGTTGGTCCGCGCCAACTCAGCAATGATGCCATTAGCAGCGGCCACCCAAGCCTGATCATCGTACTCCACAAAATCCTCATCCGTACCTTCGATAGTGACTGGATTAGAGAAGACATCCGCGTCCGCCACATCCGGAGTAGGACTCCTCTGACGGCGCTTGCCTTTGCCCTTCGGAGACGGAGTACCAGCAGGACGCTGCCTCTTCCGGCCCTTAGGCCCCTTAACGAATCCGGGCCTTCCAGGACAAGTGGCCTTGTCCTTCCGGCAGACGTCACAGGACTTAATCTACGAAACGTCGAAATCAGCGGATCCGAAGTGTTTCGGACGACTCACCATGGCATTCTTCTCAGCATCATCCCACTGACACATCCGGCCCTTAGTGACGCAACGAGAGCAGTACCCATCCTTTGCCCCAGAAGCAGGAGCAGCCTTGGCCTTTACCAACCCATTAATATCCGGATCCGGAAGAGTCCACAGCACTCACCCGAGCCTCAATCAGTGCTCTCCGCCTCTTCTCCTCCATCTCCCTCCGGATCTCCGCCAACTCAATCTGCTTCAACTCCTCCTGCCTTTTCCGCTCCTCCGCCTCTTTCCGCTTCCGTTCCGCCTCGGCTTCCGCTGCAGCCTTAGCAGCCGCCAGTTGCTGCTCCAGTTCCGCCACAAGGTCAGCAGCAGATTTAGGGGCATCGGATTTCTTTCCAGACATGTTAGGAGACAAGCTTTGTTAACAAGGATATGAAGTGGGGTAGGAATCATTTCGGACGTCTGACGTCCGTATATCTGTTGGATTACAGACTCAGCACTACAACCATCAAACTTCCCCATCGTCTCGCATTAATCTTGTCCGATCCGGATCGACGCTTCTTGTGCCTCAGGGGTTCGGCCCTAAGGGGGGATACTGTCATATACCATACTTCTAATCTCAGATCCGATCATATCCGTCCAGATCCGATCGTTTCCATATCCGTCCGGTCCACAGATCCTGTCCGGACCACCCTCCCGAATGTACTCACTTCTCGCACCTTAACTCCCTGGTGAACATCTGCGTCTATCTCCTTTCGTCATTTCTCCTACTACCGGTACTCCGGCTGTTTATATTTCCGTCCTGTGTTACTGATCCGTTTCCTGTGTTCATTTCCGATTCATGCTTACTGATCCGCTGTGCAATAACTAATAGACTTCCGTTACACTTCGTACATAGCCCTCGGTCCCGGACTTGCTAATTATCCGTCTTAGAAACTTACTGTATATAAACCACTTGTAGATCTCAGTAGAACCTTAGTTCGAATATCATCTTAGATTCTACTCATTCTGCCTCCTCCGGACTTAAGCCACTCTCCGCTTTAAGTCACCTTCCGAGACTTAGGATTGACTCCTATAGTCTATACCTCCGACTCTATCTTCGGATAGTCCATCTCCGTTAGTTTCTAGTTAGGAACTCGTTCCGAAACTAGCCTTAAATCCCTGTCCTCTCCTTACGTTCCGAATTACCTTCGGACGTGTTATATCCGACACCTTCGGACACCCGGATCCGTCGCACAACCCCTTCCGGGTCTTCGGACGAATAACTCCTCCCTGAAATAAGGGGCATTACTCGAGAAAGGGGCACAGTGTACGAACTGAGGCCAAAGCCCTTCGGATCTCTCTACCCTTGAGTACAGTCTTAACAACCTGTGACTGTGATCGTGATGACGGCTCACTGCCTGTGAATGGTGTGTGCGAATTATGGCCATAGTAAGGTGTTTCACCTCACTGGGAACCTGAGTTTGATGAGTAGCTGGGTACAGCAGGTCTTATCAGCAGCGCTGGTGTTTGTTGCCCACTTCCATGCATATGACTCAGATACTGCCCATGATGGTCACAACCTATGTCTGGTGACTGGTGTGGGCTCAGAAGATGCGCACGTCCATCATGAAGTTCCGGAAATGATCCTGGTGTATACTGTTCGATAGGCTATGTGAAGTAAGATATCTATGTAAATAATATCTAATGATCTGCTCACTCTCTTTGTTGTATCTAGACCACAAGAAAAATGTCATCAGGCTGCGGCAGCACATGGTTTCCGACAAATAATGGTGATGCATGAAGCACTGCATTAATATTCATCTGGCCCGGGGTGTGATATGCGTCCGTCATCTGGTGAAGGTCCTCTCGGTCAATTCCTCCAGCACTTTGGCTTGGATTGGTCACAGCACCACTGGGACAGCGTTGACTCGGAGGGGCTTGAGAAAACATTGAGGGCTAGAAGGAGCGGGGAAGGAAGGAACTAATTGTTTCAGGAAGGCCTGCCATGGGGAACGCGAATCCCTAGAAGCCATGGGGAACGTGAATCCCTGGAAGCACTGTATAGAAGATGCGATGTTTATCTCTACCTTAATTTGAGCTCTATTTGTTATATCCAGACGTGATTCAGACATCAGGTTAAGAGTAAAAATGGCTATCCAACCCCAGCACACATGGTATAACCCACCTCGGGATTTGATCTCGAACGGTCACTTTTCTCTACTTCAAGCGGTAGTGATTCGCACATTAGCTATTGTCTAGTTATGCTATGTTTATCATTGCTACTTCTACCTCAACCCTATCAGGTTAATTTCTCATTTCCGCAGTGACTGTGGATTCAACTGTATTTCTCTTATTTAAAATTTATATATCTACATATAGAGTTACCGCCGGCCTCGGTGCAATTGTGTCCATGTTTTTGCAGCTCTTCCCATGCACAGCATTCGTCGACCACATTGCATACTTTGAGGACGCCATTAACTTACTCTTCCATTCATCGCCCTTTTCCCTCTCAATATCTACGTTGACGAATTCAATGACAGAATTCTAGACAAATTACTATGTGATTCTTGTAAGTTTCACAAACAGACATGAAGCACACACGCCACTCACAATTCGAACGATCTGAAGGAAGCTGAACACGCTCCATTGAATGCG
>JABCPU010000291.1:0-85943 GCA_016800925.1 Suillus spraguei
CTATGGATCTTAGGGGAGGTGTTAACTACTAAAGAGGAGTAGGTCCGGATATGGTGTAGAGGTAGTATAGACTACTCCAGACAAGGTCTGGAATAGAAACAGACAGGATAAGACTACCAAAGGTAGAGTTGGAGGTGAATTGGATGAGAGACAGGAAACGGACAAAGTCCAAAAAGGATATAGGACATAGGATCAAAACTCCGGCCTAGGGAATGATCCCATAGGTCTGAGTCGGAAGCTTACAAGGGCCAGAGCCCAAGTGCGAGAATGGAAACAGATTTATATAGACATGGTAACAAGATACAGAAGTCAAAGGAATATACAGAAGTGGGAAAGCAATGATCAGATGGAAAATTCATCCCACTTTCCATGCTTCCGTCTTATCGTCCTATAGCGAAACAGATGTACACAGCCTGAACTTCCCTAAACCACCACCTGATATTATTGAAGAAGAAGAAGAATACAAAGTAGAAGCAATTCTTTCCCACAAAGGAACCGGTGTAAAGATACAACCTAGCTTGGGCTGTAGATAAACCACTGCCTAAACTAGTATGTTAGTCTTGTGCTCCGTCTAGTCTGCTTCACTTGTAAGAACAAGAGTGTTCGACCCTAAAGGGGGATGCCTATTTAGTATGGTCAAGTTCGAGTCTAACTTACTTGCGAAACAAGCGTCCAAGTCAGCTATAAGTTGCCGCGGTCAGCGATGATACCGCCGGAACTAGCGTCATGCGTAGCGGTGCTACCATCATCGAGATAAAGTCAGTAACAGTTGCATCTAGCGAGCGATGTCGAGTGGTGGTCTCAGCGGTAGCGGTAAGGTTGCGAGCGGTGCAAAGAAACAGTAAAGAAGTCCGTGGTACTTTCAGCGGTAAAGTAGCGGAGCATGAGAAGTTCAGTCAAAAGTAAGAATCAAAAGTCCAGCGGTATGCCGGCGGTAATGGAGAACGAGCGTGATGTATTAACGAGCGATAAGGGAACTTTAAAGACTATGTCCACTACTGGGTTGATCCAGAGCTAGACAATAATCCTGACCTATAGTGTTACAATCATATGTGCCCCTATTTGTTCTCTCTTTGCTCCCTTAACTTGTATATCATGTCACATGACTCTGACTCATATGCTCAACACGTCTGTACTATAGTTGCCTTCCTTATTTGGATACGCACTTACTTTCTCACGTCTCTCTTGGTCCGTGCGCACATATTGGTCTATTTAAGCATGTTGTACTTGTAGTAGATTCTTTACTTTAATCTTACTGGGTTTTACCTGGAACTTCCTTCGCTTAGGTCTCCAACCTAAGTCGTCCTTGAATTGTCTCTAAGTCTAAGCACTCCTTAGCCTTAGTCTCTATTCTCATAGAACCTCTTAGACTTGTCTTTGAGGCCGAACCCTTGATCGTACTCGGAACGCGTTCCTTGTACTTTCACCTTGTCCATTTCTGGACATTGTAGAACTTCCCAGCAGACCGACTGTGTCTTTGCACTGTCGCTGGTGATGCCACCCCAGTCGTAACATATAGTACATGCAATGGGGTAAAATCAGGTGCTGTATCGTGCAGGGTACACGGTGCTTATATCCTAATTCATGTGTACTCGGAATACTCTAGGCAAGATCAGTAGCGCTGGAGTGTAGTAACCACCGTAAGTAAACATAGTGCAGGGCGCTGCGGCACGAGGCAACATGTAATAACGCTTGCCATGGAATCAGTGATAAGGAACAGAAAACAAACTACGCACCAAATGGAGCTATGCGGATGCGGCAAGGACATGGAAGGACATTGGTTCGTGGAATGAGGTGCAGCAGTCGGTATGGTGTGCGGTAAGCATGGGATGCTGCCGGTACTGCTAAACGGGGTAAGACGGCCATGGGCAAGTGGTAACTCCTGTAGACGTGAGATGAGTGTCAAAATATGGGGTTTTAAGCCCAGCGCCAATATGTTCGTTACACCGGCATTCGCCGATGCTATCTTGTTTCCTGGAAAGGATATTCATCAGGAGATAACGAGTGGCTCCCAGAAAAGAACTTGAAGAACTCTGCTCGAATCCTGAATGCTTATAAGAAGCAACACTCCCTCTGATTATTCTTCAGTCAATCAAATCGCACAAGCACTTGATCAACTAACACCTTTCAAAATGTCCTTTCCCACTGCATACATCACCCCCGTCACTATTGCCAACAATGACTCTGATTCTGACACAGAAAACTATGGAACCCTTGCCACTGAAATCGACAACACCTCCTATATTGAAGCTGCCCTTCTATGCGAAGGACACGCTCTCGAAATTGAGAGAATCCTTACCAAAAGAGGTGCCTTCCCAGCTTTACTTCTCATCAACATCATCCGCACCGCCGCCCTCATCGAAACTACCATCAATGAAACTACAGAAATCACGTATCGCCAGCACATCTTACATCTACAGAAACGCATTTGCTCTTATGCTATGCTGTTGCTTCCCCGTTCTTTTAAGAGTGATGTTGAAGAAGCGATTCACATCGTGGCCAAACACTGAGCAGGTGTTGCTTGACCTCCCTCTCCGCAAAGAAATACGGATCCACTTCCAGTCCCTTCACCCCCTCCTTCGTGCATTTATTCTAATATCAATGCCTTTGCTGGCTTATATACTGCTGTCCAGGAGATTGGACAGCTCACCAACGCAGTCGTCGAAACTATCCAGCAATCAGTTGCTGAAACAAGAACAGCTAGAAATTTAGTCGAAGAAGCTATTGTTGATCTACAGCAAACTCAAATGAACCTCGCTTCCCCACGAACTCCATCCCCCATTGAGCGACCAACTTCATCGCCCCCTGTCATAGTCTCCCACAATCACCCCGCATGGTTGTACGAACCTTGTACGGACAAGCAGTGTGAAGCTGCAAAAATATTAGGAGTTCCTGTCGCTGAGTTGGTGGCACTCGGTCCTCGACTTCGCAACCTCCATATTCATCCTCCCATGTCCATCCCAGCATCATTTGGTCCAATGGACCCTGTCTCACCAGTCTTAGTAAAGGACTTCGGCATAACATCCCCTTCCTCCTCTGATGAACTCCTTGTGGTTGCTGAATGAACAACTGCTCCTGATCTCTCAATGTCGGCATACACTCTTACCACTAAACAGCAGGCGCAGCTCAGATGCAACAATGCCTTTGCTTTAAGTCATATGGCACAACGGAAGGGAAAGAAATGCGCCAGATCCACTAGTCCCAAACCCATTATTTTGCCATCGCCACTACACATGTCTACCTCCAACACTGATGAAAATATGAAATGTCGATTCTGTGGTATCATAGGACATCGGCAAAAGAATTGCCCCGAATACCAGTGCCAAATTTGTCTGTGACACGCCCCTACCCGTCTATCTATCTACTGCCCTCAGTGTCTTGGAGATCCCCCATTTACGCTTACTTGGAAGGACGATGGATTTTACGATGCACTTCGTAGGTGGGAACAGTATCTTATTAATTGTCGATGAAGAAAGGCAGGTCAATGAGCGAGGACTATAGCAGAAGAAGAAGCGGCTTATATGCTAGGTGGAAGTGCTGCTGATGAAGACATTGCTAACTATGACGACTATGATCCCGTCTATGACGCCAATAGCGATATATGAAAGTCGGTGACTTTCCATGTAACAGGGGGTAATGTTACAGTCGTATGTGCCCCTATTCATTCTCTCTTCGTTCCTTTTACTTGTATACTACATAACGTGACTCTGACTCATATGCTCAACGCATCTGTACTATAGTTGCCTTCCTTCTTTGGATACGCACTTACGTTTTCACATCTCTCTTGGTCCGTGCGCACATATTGACCTATTTAAGCACGTTGTATTGCGATTGTATACTTTACTTTAATCTTACTGGGTTTTACCTGGAACATCCTTCACTTAGGTCTCCAACCTAAGTCGTCTTGAATTGTCTCTAAGTCTAAGCACTCCTTAGCCTTAGTCTCTATTCTCATAGAACCTCTTAGACTTGTCTTTGAGGCTGAACCCTTGATAGTACTCGGAACACGTTCCTTGTACCTTCACCTTGTCCTCTTCTGGACATTGTAGAACTTCCCAGCAGACCGTCTGTGTCTTTTCACTGTCGCTGGTGATGCCACCCCAGTTCGTAACACTTGTCCACCCATCTGATCTGATCCATATCCAACCCAGTCCATATCCGATCCATGTCCATATCCGATCCGTGTCTATATCCAATCTGAGTTCATATCCAAACTATTCCCGCACACCTGTGCATTACCCTGTTTAGTATATATCTGTGTCCCCAGCTCTCGGTTATCTCTGCCTCTGTCTTGATAAGTTATTTTGTACAAGTTTTATCTCCGAGTTCATAGCCTTATGTTCTGTTGTACTTACTAATGTGTTTCTGCATGCTTCAGACATAGCCCTCGTACTATGCTTACTTACCTTCCAGCATGCTACCTACAGTATATAAACTTGTAGTACAACTCCAGCAGACCTCAGTCTAATCATTGCTTTCCTACTTCTGCATATTCCTCTGACTTCTGTATCTTGTTACTATGTCTATATAAATCTGTTTCCATTCTCACACTTGGGCTCTGGCCCTTGTAAGCTTCCAACTCAGACCTATGGGATCACTCCCTAGGCCGGAGCTTTGATCCTATGACCTATATCCTTTTCGGACTTTATCCGTTTCCTGTCTCTCATCTGTTTCACCTCCAACTCTACCTTTGGTAGTCTTATCCTGTCTGTTTCTATTCCGGACCTTGTCTGGAGTAGTCTATACTATCTCTACACCATATCTGGACCTACTCCTCTCTAGTAGTCAACACCTCCCCTAAGATCCATAGAGTTACGCTTGTCCAATCATCCGATCATCCGCTCTTCCGCTCTTCTGCTCTTCTGCTCTTCCGCTCTTCCGCTCTTCCACTCTTCCGCTCTTCCGCTCTTCTGCTCTTCCGCTCTTCCACTCTTCCGCTCTTCCGCTCTTCCACTCTTCCACTCTTCCGAGCTCCGGACCTTCAGACCTCTGGTCCTCCGGATCTATCCTACCCTATCCTCTGACATCTATGGATTATCTTTCCCTCCAGAGCTCTGCTCCTATCCTGCCCTGGACTTTGTCCAGGAGTCCATCTTTTATCCATTCTACTTGAAACTTGTTCCAGTAGTCTTACCACTACTCCCTACCATCTGGAAATAGTTCCGGCGCATTTCCACACTCATCCAGAAGTCCTTCAGAGCTCTATTGAGCTATCCTGTCCTAAGAGTTCATCTGGACTCTGTCCGGACTTCACCATAACTCCCCTTTGGACTTCATCTGAAATTAAGGGCACATACTCGGGTAAGGGGCACAGCATACGAGCTGAGGCCAAGCCCCTTTGACTTTCTGACCCTCTGGTACAACCCCATGTAGAGCCAGGACTTCTTAGTAGCCCAGTTTTGCATGGTCGTAACACCAACCATTATATACACTCACCACCAGAACATCCCAATGACTGGATGCTCAAAACCAAACAACTTGCCTTTAGTCCTATCGAAGGACAGCATTCAGGTGTGAATATGGCCAACCTGCTTGTGTGCACAATTGACTACTATGGTCTTCGCAAAAAAGTGAGTCTATTTGCTTGTCTACTATGTACATGATACTGAGAAACATCATTCAGGTTAGATGGTTTATGTGTGATGATGCAGCCAGCAATGACACATGCCTTACAGTATTCGCCAACACAATCAATGATGCCAGCGAGGCAGTGTCTTGCTACTTAAGGGTCTTATGTAGAACACATATACAGTGACAACACAACTGTACAGGGATAAGACTTCTTGCCAGTCCTTAAGTACACAGTCTCCAACTTTTCTACTTCGTGGGAGATAATGTGCTGAGTTCTTGGGTGGGTATCTTTCAACAGTCTTTCTCTTGAAGATCTGCGTGAAAGTGTTGAGTTTGAGATTTGTAGTAGTGTTGTATAGTAGGTAGGTTTCACCCTAGTAGATTGTGTTTCAACTTTATCGTGTTCTCTGAGTGCATGTCTCCCCTTCCATTGAAAGAGAGAGTCTTTAGATCTGTATACATAAAGCTTAGTCTGAGAGCTGTTAGATATTATATAGTCAACCCCTGTAAGGTAGTATATAATGTAGAGTAGATATAGATTTCTTAGTCTTACTAGATTGCCTGCACTTTGATTCTTGCGAAATTTCACATGGTAGTAGACAAGAGGTTCAAGTGGGAAGTTGTTATTACAGGTGAAAATGGGCTCCTTATATACCTTTTGAAGGCCCTGCTTACTAAGCATGATTCTACACATAGATTGGTAAGAAACCTTCCTATTTAGTGTGTTGAGTCAGCTTATTTTACTAAGTACATTATAAATACAGTGAATTCTTACAAAGCATGACAAAAGGCTGTTGAGTCATCTCAGGGATTGGTCATGCAAAAGCTGACAAACCAAGCCTTTTGGGTGAGCTTGCTCATTTTTTTACTAAGTGCATTACAAATAAAGTTCAAATCTTACAAAGATCTTACAAAGCATGATAAATCATGACAAAACATGATGGGTCAAGTCTGAAAGTCTTATAAATTATCAATTTTGAGGATAGAAAGTTCTGGAATCAAATGAAAGGGGATAGAATATGAAGGAACTAAATCAAAGTACAAAAATATAAGAGACAATCAAAGTGTGAGCAAAATAATAGGGTAACTTAAAGATATAGTATGGACTATTGGATCTTTCCTATCACTCCTTTTTATCTTAGCTTGGTATGAATCTTGATGAAGATGTTGAGGATGTCAAAGTAATATAGCATTGGTTTAGTTCATTCAACTTTTGTACCTAGCTACATTTAAACATTTTTGATATTGTTTTTGGGTCCAGTTCTCATTCAAACCTCTGCTGAACTGGAACCAGACCATTATTGGACTAAACCAATGGTCCAGTCCATGGTTCAGCTTATTGAGAGAACTGAACCAGACTTTTCCATCACTACTGCACAATGCTTCTTAGTGACATTCTTCTTGGGCAGCATGGACAGCACATAGAATCGGTACTGGCCAAAGTATATAAAGCAAAGAGAGATAATTACTATATATATTTGTACCTTTAAGGCATGTTAGCAAGAATCTATAAAGTATGGGAGAAAGGTGGGAAAGTAGCTTGCTAGCTCACATGGCTTTCGCTTGCACTGCTAAGGAACACTTAGCTCACTTATTTCACTTAACACCTTTTTGGAAATTTCTTGCATGGTTTTTTTCAAGTGCCAATTCAATACACTGTTGTCCCATTGTGTGATTGTGTGATTTGGTCACGTGCAGCGCCACATGGGTTGAAATTTGCCACAGGTTGTCTGAAGCTGGGGTAAAACAAAATTATTAGGATGGAACCAGGCCAGGGAGCCAAAAGGGAGTGTTCAGCCAAAAGTGAAAGCAAAAAGGAGGGGAAAGGAGTGGAAAGCAAAAAAGAAGGGCAAGCAAAAAAGGAGTGTTCACCCCTTTTTGGCTTGCCCTCCTTTTTGCTTTCCACTCCTTTCCCCTCTTTTTTGCCTTCACTTTTGGCTGAACACTCCCTTTGGCTCCCTGTGCCAAGGGCAAAACCAAATTATTAGGATGTGGCCTGAGGTCAGGGAGCCAAAAAGGAGTGCTTCGCACTCCTTTTTGGCTTCCTGTGCCGAAGGCACAATGGGTAGTGGACTCATGGGAAGGAAATGGACTTGCAAATATTCCAAACTTGAGGTCATGTGATTGTGGGCACAATCCAGAACGTGGTTCTGTTTTTTTTTCATCTGTTTCATCTGTTTCTCATCGTTTGGCCATGACTTGTTTTCACATGCACTGTGTGCAATGAATATGAGTATAAATTGTTATTTGGCAGCCAATCCCTTGAGGCCTGGATAATGAACATTAAATATTGAATATGCTCGAAGGACCTTCAAGTCAAACAATGCTAGCATATTTGAGGTCACAACTCAGTCATCGCACCTTTGTTAAGAATTGCCATACTGCTCTCGATTTGTTGACCAGTGCGAAAGACACTTTCCATCAGAAAACCTTACATTCTGATGTGATGCAGTACCAACATTACACAGATCAAGTACATAGCTATACATTGCCAGGTGATTCACAGCACAGATAACAAAAAATGTGGAGGCTGAACAACCCAAATACCATCACAATATATTACCTGTATGGACCATCCTGGACAAATGCATCATGATGTTCCACTGGAACGTGGGTTACGGAATAACTATAAGACAGGCGAGGATAGCTTGCGTGCACATGCCAGTCATAGTGTGGTCCCTTGGAGGTCATGCATGCATCCAGAGAAGTAAAAGGCAGGTGTCAAATTCCATTTTGGTCACAGCTCTAAGTAGTAATGCAGAGTGAAGAGAAGGATGACTTGGAGACAAGTAATGTCCATGCAGCCTTCAAATCTGCATGCTGCTTTGCGTCTGTACTTCAGAGTTAGTTGGTAGTGGCATCAGTGAACAAAGTTTTGGCAAGCCCGACGCGGGAGTTGGTGGTATCAAACACAGAGTAGAAGCATTGGAGGAATGTGAGCCTGTAAATAAAGTTAAGCCCCATCTCAGGGTACGTTCCAATGGCGTTAACGACAAGATATATGCCTTTGCTAGAACCACCAATTTTGGAGTTGAGGGAATGAGGCCAGATTTGTGCGTTAGGAGTGAGACTGTATGTTTCCTGTGCAAAATGGTGAACAAGGGATATCAGGGCTGACAGAAATGGTGTACTGTTCCAATATGGAAATCCAGGTTCTTGAGGGAATTGTATTGGGCAGAGGAAATGGTGAGAAGACCAGTCTCTTCATCCAAAGTAGCGTCAGTTGCAGACTTGTACCTGGCGAAGGCATCTATAGAATTCTGATTAGGCCATTATTACTCGCTGCACTTTGGATACATACCGGTAGCAATTAAAATAAAGCTGGTGGCAGTTTGGAAGATACCAGCACTGGATGACAAGATCATCTTGGAGTTGTAGGTGATGCTCCCATCGATACCCCAATAGGACGATGCAGGGCTGGTGGTTGTAATAGAACTGAAAAATAACTACTATCAGTCTGGATTGATCTGGTAGGAGCTGGAGTAGCTTACGTGTATGCAATGCTGCCGGTGTACATGGTAGCGTCAGTTTTACCAAAGGTGAGCTGTCCTTGGGTCTCTGTCTGAGGATTGCTGGGCTGGAAAAAGGCACTGACAATGTTCTGAGAAATGCCTTTTTGCTTATACAGGTTGTCGGTGACAGTCGGTATGTTCGTTGTCGGAGATGCTGTTAGGGTACCCTCTGTCAAGCCCACAGGCCCGATACCAAGGATACCGTCAAAACCGGTGGGGATGTTTGACGAAGACACAATTTGAGCAACACCAATCGACTGCTTGTTGATGGAGATCCCACTACCGAGGATGACGGTGTCGAGGTACGCAGCTCCTATAGATAATCGTAGGTATTTTATTTTCGACTTATGATATTGGTGTTGTCGTACCAGAAAATGCCCCACCAGGGTAGTCGGCCGACACAGGCTGACCAGTGTTGACGCTAGTTTCGGTTACCACATACTTGGTGGAAAGGCCGACCCATGTGTTTGAGCTACCGGTGTCAACAACCAGGTTGTCTTCAATAATATATCAACAGCCGCATATTTTCTCCTAGTCAGTGTTGAACTTACAGGTTGTGGGGGGGCTACCAATGGCAACTGCTGTAATGAAGACTACACTGTGACTGTTTAAATCAAATATATCTCTACGAGCAAGGCCGCGGGTGCTGGGATTTCTAATAAGGGCCGCCGCGCGAGCTTGATCATGCTGCAAGAGGTTGACAGTATCATTGGAAAAGTGTAGCCTCCCAACAATAGAGAGGGTGATGGGGGAATTGCGAATTTCAACGGGCGAACCCGTGATTGACAAAGCCAGGAGGAGAAGCGTCAAAAAGGATGCAGCGGGGAACATGGCTCACTGGAAAATAATGTCATACTCAGTCACGGTAGTCCATTATATATGTGCTAGCGAACGGGTGGCAAAGTTGGGCACGTTAGCCACGTATAAAACTATCCCCCCTCGAAAAAGCGATGACAAAATATGTAGTTGCTGTCCGAGTCAATATGAGTGCAAGGATTCGACTTCCAGATAAAACGTGGAAATAGTTTTGCTTTCGATCCCAGGTGGCAGGAATTTACAATTAGCCTGTTTGATTACCCATGGTTCATTGGCTTGCGCTACGTTTACTTCCAAAGATATGCCCTCATGGTAGAACGTCAGTGCCAAGGTTACTGTAGCAAGTGCTGCAAGCGATCGAGTTGCTGAACTGGCGTTATTTGCCAACTCAGTAGCTTCAGGTGGCCATCTTCGAGTGGATGACGCATGAATTTGGCCAGCGGCAGCTTGTATAAAATCACAATCGGGACGTCGCCATTATCGAAGTCCAAGTTATATAGGTATGCTTCGCGCGTGGTAAGGACTTCACTTGAGAATCCTCTTTCATTCTCTGCGCTCACCCTCATTTGCGCGTCGCTCAAAATTTTCGTCCATTTCTCCAACGTGCAATCTTGTCATACAGGCTGACACTATAGAGGTCCCGTCGTTAGGAAACTCTTTATCTAAAGTCAGGAGCGAGGCAAGAGGAGCAAATGATGGAGCACCCAACGTTGATGAACTGGAAGGCAAAGAGACAACCTGAGCGGCAGCAATTGTGATTGCCACTTAGGGCGGGAAAATAATGCGTCACATGACTGATATTGAATAGTATCCACGAACAGTACTATAAGACTACGAATTTATGTAACAATGGGTATTAGACCTGGATGAAGGTGTGGAGGGCAGCGAGTGAGACGAATCGACTCGAACAGCTGATGTCACGACTTTCACATAATAAACTAGG
Source organism: Suillus spraguei (assembly GCA_016800925.1). Lineage (NCBI taxonomy): Eukaryota > Fungi > Basidiomycota > Agaricomycetes > Boletales > Suillaceae > Suillus > Suillus spraguei. The sequence goes on from JABCPU010000291.1 coordinate 10,843, forward strand.
TCCACGCGTTACACGACAATTGCATGTGTCCGGTGTTTACTGGTTTCCTGTCAAATATATTATCTGACGTTGGTGAACGCCGTGGCTCCATTTGATCATTCCAGACTCACGGCCACGTAGATCTTCGCGACGCGCCATTTGACATGGATTAATCGCAGGATTCCGTGTGAAGCACGCCGTAAATGTTTCAGTAGGCCTAGGTAACCGTCTGCCGTGTACGGGTAAAATGAGCGCTGCAAAGAAGTTGTACAACTAGATGTTTCAGTCGGCCTAGGCAACCGTCTGCCGTGTACGGGGCAAATGACCGTTCCTCTACCTAGCAAAGGAGTTGTCATACTCGACCTGCATTTCACTTGGTCTGCTTGAGTTTCACATTCGCTTGCTATTAACGCATATGTAGGAGATGCTGCATCAAGCACTGTACATGTCCTTGTTTAACGTGGTGTCAGTCTATCTTGGACAGTTGGACTTAACGCTGCCACGACAACATAATATTTGAACTTGCGGTAAACATGGAGTTTTTCGAATTTGAAAGCTCTTATCGTCACTTACATATGCACTCTGTTGCCCTCGATTGCATTCACGACGGCCCGACATTGTCCCTCACATTTGTGATAACTCTGTCGCGCGGGTCGCACTCAGTGTATTGGCTAATAACGTGCTCGCGCTGCTTCCCTTTGCCAGTGTAACTGAACTGGCAGACAGCGAAATTATATGCCGTATCTAAGATGCTTATGTAGACCTCTGGAACTGGGCAGGAACCCGTCATTATGCAGCTCAAGATACGGAGCTGCGGAGTCGGGTATTGGCGTGACCACTGGTACTGAACGCCGTCACTGATATACTGAGCTGGAACCCGATGTTGACATTGCGTAACTACCATTATCATCAGGAAGCGAAGCAAGCCACTGGTCAACCGGTCACCTGTAGGCTGTAGAGGCTGTAGTCAGACTCTGAGAACAAAGATCGTAGACTAGTCCCAATCGATGAAAGAACTACCAGGAATTCCTAGGAGGTCACTCGTCCGCTATCGATCAGCATGAAAGTAATGATTACTGTCGTGAGTCCCTTATCTGTCCACCAGTAAGTCAAACACGTCGATTCACGCACCGATTCGGATTTTTGAGCGTCAGAATCGAATGGAATCGTGAATCGCCTCCCATGGATTTGTTTCACCACCAAAATCATTTGATAAGTCTAAATTTGTATTTTCGTTCAAAATGAAATACACAAAAAAATGACGGGAAATATCGCAATTAATTGATGCCTGAAGGTAAGAGCTCGAAGAGCACTGAACGTGGTACTGCTAGTAAGAGGGGATTGAAGGGTCATGAAAACAGCACAAAAGCAGACGACGGTGATTCTGTGAGCCTTGAGCCACCGGAAATTGAGTGCGCAATGTCCATCAGGATATTCTGACCATATCAGATGGAAAGAAGGACTCACCTCTAAGCGCTATGTATGAGGATCGTTCAAGAATCGAGTTAAATCAGTAAGAATCGGAGGTATTCAAACTTACGGTCGATTCACAGTCGATTCAGGTTGAAGAATCGACTGGAAAATTGGAGTCTGAATCGAGGCCTGAGGCCTGAATCGTCAAGTTTTGACTCCCACTAATAATTAAATAATTGATCGTGAATGATGTCGTCGGAAAAACTTTAATTCAGGAAACGGCTGGGTTTCGCGCGGTGGCTGGGCCGCCGCTGAGGTCAGACAGATACAGGTTGTCCCTCGTCATTTACATACAGTTCAAATATCCTTATTGTTGTACTACCTACGGTCCTGTACGTCCTCGTAAAGTGGAGCATCGATTGCTTTACCACTGGGCCCTGGTCTATGCCACCTACGATATCCTCTGATTCTTGGCTCACCGCGCGCCGTTTTGGAATCGTTATTGACGCTGGCTCGTCGGGTTCAAGACTTCAGATATATAGTTGGAAAGATCCCAGTGTCGTACTTGACGAGCAGGGAGATGATGTACGGGATAAATTGCCTAAGGTAGAGAAGGGCGTTCAGGAAGGAGATGATTGGATAATGAAGGCTGAACCAGGTATGTACACGTCTGATATTCTGCTTGTGATATCTAACTGGTTCTGCCATGTAGGTCTTTCTACATTTGCAGACAACCCAGAGGGTGTACACAAATACCTTGCACCTCTGCTGGAACATGCCCGTTCTCAGATACCTCCTTCCCTCGAATCCGAAACTCCCCTCTTCCTCCTCGCTACTGCTGGCATGCGTCTTTTGACACCAGTGCAGCAAGCACGCGTGCTTAGTGCCACATGTAAGTATCTCAGAAGCGCCTCGACCTTCCGGATAGACGACGAATCAAAGGACGGTCCGTGTGGGTCGAGTGTGCGAATTATCACTGGCGAGGAGGAAGGCTTGTATGGATGGATAGCAGTGAACTATCTCATGGATGGGTTTTATGGAAAGGATAAGAAGACAACCTATGGCTTTCTGGATATGGGAGGCGCTTCAACCCAGATAGCCTTTGAGCCATCTGACACGTTGTCGGGAGACAAGGAGAACCTGGTTGATGTCCGGTTGCGACTACTTGGCGGAGACGAAGTCAACCACTCAGTATTTGTCACTACATGGTTGGGCTATGGTACCAATCAGGCACGAGAACGATATGTTGCGAAGACCGTCGAACAATTCAAAAAGACCTCGCTCGAGACTTCAGAGTCGCCATCCATACCTGACCCATGCCTCCCAAAAGATCTGATACTTTCCGAGACACTTCCTCAGACTGATGGGTCACATTCAACACATCGACTTATTGGGACGGGCTCTTTTACCCAGTGTCTGAATGGTACTGCTTCCCTCCTCAACAAAAACGCGCCATGCATAACTGATCCATGCCTTTTCGATGGCGTGCACGTTCCTGCGATCAACTTTGCTTCCTCCCATTTCATTGGTGTTTCCGAATACTGGTATTCATCTGAACATGTCTTCGGGCTCGGTGGCCCGTATGATTATGTGCAGTACGAGCGCGCTGCGACACAGTTCTGCGGAGGGATTGGAGTGGTATAGTCAACCAACATGAGCTGTCGAGGGCGCAGGGTATACGAGGCGGTGATGGGGAAGTTATGGAAAACGGAGAGGTCATCGAGGTCGGGAAGTGGGGCGAGAATGTGGAGCTTCCGAGATTACAGATGCAGTGCTTCAAGGCTGCTTGGATAGCCAATGTGCTACACGAAGGAATTGGGATTCCTCGGATAGTGGACCCAGAAGGAAACTCCACTACGATGGGAGAACAAGTAGCACATCAAGCTGAAGCGAAGGGTTTGGGAAGACCCATGTTTCAATCTGTCAACTCTGTCGGAGACATTGCCATTAGTTGGACGCTGGGCAAAATGGTATTAGAAGCAAGCAAGGAAATCAAACCGTCTTCAAGCAGTAGTAAGCCACTGGCTGATCCTATAGACGATATTCCTGCTAGCACACCCAATCCTCCTATCAAACCCATTCGACCGTTCTGGGATCTCGACCAGTTGTTGGAAAAGCATGTTTCCCCACACCTTCCGGCATCTTTGACCCGCGAATCTTTGGGATTTTCACCCATCACCATACTCTCCTACATCGTTATCCTCATTATGGTGAGCTGCATAGTCTTTCGCCTACGACATCCATTACGCGTTGCTCGGAGGCGCTTCTTACGCGGCTCATTTAAACGTGACTCACATGGAGCCTACGCGATGGAGGAAGGAATGACGATACCACGTCCTCCATCACCTTCGAATTCCTCTTTTCTACCCCCGTCCCTGCTAAGACCCCTGCGTCGCCTTGTCTCTTCCTCGACATCATCATCACGACGTCCGCGTTTGTCTCCTATCTCTACCTCACTTCATCCTCCATTGATTCGACACTCTCAAGCCTCAACAATCTCACCTCCTCGTCACAATTCTTCAGACGGCTTTAGCACATCTACCTCCACATCGCATTCTCACTCTCGCGCTTCGTCACCTGTAACTGCCACCGCTCCCGATGACACAATAATGACGAGTAGCAGACCTTCGATTTCTTCCATCAACTCCCGTTCGCGAAATTCATCGCATATGAACTTGACGCTGTTTCCAAGGCAGACACTTTCTCGTGCAAACAGCATATTACAGCTACCCGACGAGTGAACTTTTGACAATGGACAGGATCTGATCACTGAGTATTATCATTATAGACAAGACTGGGATATCTTATTACTTGTGTGGTATGGTATTATGATTTATACCTCGTTACTTTAGCGCTTGAACGCATTTGACTTTTTCGGAAAGGTTCCAGCTACGTACAGGTACCGGCTACCGTTCAACCGAACTTCAACTTCAAAATATTTTCAACACTCAGAGTCGATGCACAGTGGTGAGTTAAATCGATAAATGGCATGCTGATATCTTCTATTACCCATCAAACAGTGAACAATTCTTAGCCTTCTCCCGGCATCCTGAGTAGCAGCAGGAAGCTCTGGGTCGAAAAGCGCAACTAGGAAACCTTGACTGTTTAAGTTGACAGGTGTTTCGATGAGATACAAGAGCAACTGGAAGGCAGAGAAGTCTCCCCCAAGTGGCCTCGGCTGTTCTACGACTCCGCAGCATTGTCGGCTTGATTGAGTCTCCGCTGATGCATTCGGTGGCATTGTTGAAGTTCCGGTGTGTCGGAGTTTTAATTGGTCGATACGTTTATCATAAGCTTCCATGTGCGGGCCTAGGGTCTATCTGTGAATCACACTAGCTGATTTGTTGGCCAAACCTCACCGCTTTGAGCGCTGTCGGACATCCGATACGAATATGACAGTGTATTTAGTTCTCAACATACGCCACAGCATGCCTTGTTTCGACACTACAGGTTATAATTAACTTGTCTGAATCTGGTTCGCTGGTACACTACTTATTCGATTCGATCATCGAAACGGATTGGTCTAAACTTTCATGACAAGCGTATCCCCGACTAGGTTGTCCTCTGAGAGCACTCCGCTCCTTTCAGAGCAGCAGGAACCATCAAGCGGTAGACGTCAGTTTTCCCCATTGACACTTCTCATTCCGCTTGCTGTCGCGACACGACTTACTTCGACACTTCCTACAACGACATTATTGGAGGTTATCCGATCAGTCATCTGTCGGGTGTGGCTTACGTCAAATGGCAATTTGCCACCAGGCGGGGAGATGTCTGAGGAACTATGCGCAGTTCCAGAGGTGGAGAAATTATTCGCCACAGTCATTTCAGCCTTTTCAATTGGCAATGGGCTTGCAGGTGCGGGCGCTACTGATTTTTTTTTGCTTAACCTAATATCCAACAGCCATGGTCTCATGCAGTCTGATTAGCTATATTAGCTCTAGACTCGGAAGAAAACCAGTTATCCTTGGCACAATTGCCATTAGCTTTTTGGGATATTCTCTTATGGTCTGCTCCCAGTACCTGTCTGGATGGCTACAAGCGAGTGTTTTGATCGCCTCTATATTACCGCAAATGTTCAGTGATACCTCGATTATGATGTTCATTACGAACATCTACATTGTCGATGTCTCCGATGCTGAGGACAGGTAATGTATAATTGCGGTGATTGGTTATCAATTATTTTTGGACTGACCAGATGCTCAAGAACACCCATTTTGAGTGCCATTGGTGGATGGACTGCGCTAGGTAAGCACCACCCTCTATATTGACACAATCCCCATTAATCTACGTGTAAAAGGCCAAGCAGTCTCCTTTTCTATTGGTGGACTTGTCACCACCAAGACCAATGACCCGCTAATCGTGTTTTACATCTCCATTTTTGTCCTGGGGGCAATATTCGTCTACGTCTTGGCCTTCCTCCCCGAATCATTTCCAGAAGAGAAACGTGATAAACTACGCCGCCAGCGTCTCGCTCAGCAGAATGTAGAAATAAGCGCTCGTCAAAATTTATCGAACCGCCTCATATCTACGTTAACCATTGCGTTCGAACCTTTGAGGCAGCTTGTTCCTGCCCCCAAGGCAGATGGCAGACGAAATTGGCGAATAGTGTATTGTACCATTCATATCATCATTTCGACGCTCGCGGATTGGTATGCAGGGTCAGCCCTTTTGTTGTTATACATAATGAAATACAGCTACAGCTCTGCTCAGGTAGGCTGAACATCAATCGCTAGACCTCTTGACTTATGTCTAATTCAGACTGGAATTGTATTAACGACAGTTAGCTTGAGCGCTGTGTTCTCTCTTACATACACGATGCCCTCGCTGATTCGCGTGTTGCGTCCGATTTACGCCAGAAAGGTTGTTATCCTCGAAGACCAACAGGACCCTAGCGAGAATACTGTTGTATCTACGTCGACAGACCTTCTCGATGTTCATATCGCTTTCGTCACCTGGGTCATTAATGCTGTTGCCTATATCGTGGCATCTGCAACAACGACTCATGTTTCACATCTGATAGGTGCGAGGCAACACTAAAAGGCGGCGATGTTATTGATGTTTTGTGAAGCTATGGCCGTTGTCGGGTTCTGCGCAATACATAATCCCATCATTCGAAGTCTTGCGGTGTCATCGGTCGATCCTTTAAAACAAGGTACTTGTTTTGAAGCTGCAAACATCCAATTGACAATTGTTGGGATCGCGTTGAATAGGAGAAGCACTAGCTGCTATTGAAATGATGTCAAGCGTTGGAATCTTTCTCTCTCCCCTTGTTATGGGCAGCATTTTTACTGCGTGAGTCGTTGCCAAATTTTCTATCCCGCCCTGTCTCCTTATTTCTTACTTAATGCAGTACAATTTCGAGTCAACCGATGCTGGTGTTCTATATTCATGCGGTAAGCTTTGATCACTGCACACGATGTATGTCTGTTAAACGTTTATTACAGGCGGTTGTGATTGCGGCTGCGTCGTTGCTCTTTCTCATTAGAGATTCCGACCGTTATCAGGAGCCACTACGATACAATACCAATTCGAGTTCCAGCACTATTACCATAGACTAGAGGTACCCACCTTACTCCGGCGAACAAACGAAATAAATGATGATACTCAAACCAAATGCTGATCGGACATTGAAAATTCCTGCGGCTTAGCGACAAAGTCGAAGTATAACCAAACGAACAGCACCCAGCGTACGATTCATGAGTGCGTCGTTGCAGTCAAGCTAAACCAGGAAATCACAGTATCAGCTCGATTGAGTCTCCACTTCGGTAGCGTTGTTGAAGTATCGATGTGTTGAGTTTTACACAAGTCTAATTGGTCGATACGTTTGAGTTTTCACGTGTTTGGTATTAGGCAGACCGTGACTTCTCCCACCAGTTCACTGATGACATTGTGGAAGCTCAGAGTGCTTTTGATCACAAGCGAAAACTTGTCGCTCATACAACTTGCGTGATCGTCGAGCCCAGCTTCGAAGATAGTAGTTACAACAATGCCCTGACAAATTGTATTGTGCACTCAGTAGTGTATCGCGCAGCTAATGAATTTATTAAAGTGGCATTTGGAGCATCATATAGATAGCTTTATGAAAAACAAAACAAACTGGTATTGTACAACAAATTATGAACAAATCAAATTGTAGAAAGTAGAACCTAAGAGACACATCTAGAGACGAAATAGTGATAATGCAAGTGAGAGACGGCGTGCAAAGTAAACGTGAACTGTACCTCAACGTTGTGGAAAGAACCGCTGAGGTGCAGACAGTGTGATGCAATGAGATTATGAAGTACACTGCAGTCCGTGATGACGAATGAAAGAAAGGCATACCGGGTCAATGTTGTACATCTAACACAAATGGATCAAATTGACGACCCTTCACCAGTAGAAAGACGACGGCGCTTTGCAGCCGGCTCCCGACCATCTTGCTCAGGAAACATATACTTCAGCATTTCCAAGTCATGCTCCACCACAATCTTCTCCCCACCGTACGCGCCTTCAGGACGTCGAACATCCGTCCGATTAACATACATAGGATAACAAGCCTTCTCGATCGGTCCAGCCCAATCGAAATCGAACAGCATGAATTGATTGTCATCTCCCACAACGACATTGGTATCCCGGAGGTCGCCATGAACGTAGCCGCCATTGTATTTGTGTAACTCCTCGATAAGAGATGTGATGGCCTCCTTCAGCGGCAGGCGGTCCAAAACAGCCATCGCGCTCAGCGGTCGATATGAGCCAGGCCGTTGCGTGAGGAGACCATTATCAATATCAAGTGCATCCATAATTACCATATTCCAGCCGCCGGCTAAAGGTTCGTAGGCGATAAGTTCCGGAGCGTGCCCCTTGCTAGCACAGAATCAATCTGTGGGCCTCAGGGGAATAGTGTCTGACGAACTTGATACATATCTTGCTCCCAGCCGCGTCATTAACGGTTTTGCCGAAGATGAGCCGATCCCTGAGCATCTGAGTCTCATCATACGAGAATCTCTGAATGTGACCGCTTGATAAGGTATATGTCTGAGATAGGGATGTCCTAGAGAATCTTCGGCTTCGAGGGCATAATTGAACCCGAGTACAGCTTTGTGAGTTTCTCGATGGCGATTTTGAAAGCCCGAAAGTACGAGCTGCCATCTCTTGCATACGGAGGTCTGTTGAATGCCAAAATAGAGGGATGATAGGGGCCAGGACTTCACATTGGACTTTTTCGATGAAAAGAGAGCCAGCAAAGCCAATGCATGCCCCTAGTTGTCGTCAATAAAAGGCTGATGAAATGAACTAACCAAAGACAATGAATGAATGACTAACCAAAGACAATGATATGGATGCATGGAAATACAGACCGAAACCTTCCTATTTTAACGTTCGACTCTTTTAGAATCTTGCGGTAGTACAACATTGCCTCCGCGAATGGTTCGGCACCGCCGAGCCCGATCTGTTCTTCCCCTTAACTATCACCTGCACAAATTTCCGTTGGGGACAAAATATGTCCATCGTCATATATTTTGTCGAGCCAATCATAAAAGAATTGAGTATGATACCGTACTCGCGGAGCAGTTGCCTGAATACGCTCATCCGCGTGAGCTCATCGTAATAAAGGAGGACATATTTTTCGAAAGTTTCCAAACAAAGTCGTTATCGCAGTCAGTTGGCTGATGATTTTGACAATCATCCACAAATTCGGCGAAGATGGGCTCGATAAGAGTAACTGGAAGTGAGTCCGCGGCTCTGCGAGGACGATTGCAAAGGTACTCTTCCTTCTCTTGTGTTGCAGCGAATGAGGCCGGTTTTGCACCAGCTGATGGAGCACCTATGGCCTTCTCGAGATAAACCAATCGTTTATCAACAAGTGGAATGTGCGGTACTACAGAACTAAGAATCAAACGCGATGCTGATAAGTGTTCAAGGAATGGATGGCAAACTGACAAACAACTCACCGGAAGGTGGACATTGGACAACAATATGCAGGTGCTCATCATCAGGTATTTCAGAGAAAATCTTCTGCAATTTCGTCAGAGGTGATAGGAATTTCTTTGTGTCAAGTGTAAGACTGCTAAGAGTGTGCTCGATCGTGTCATTGACAGGCAGGTCAACCTTTCAAAATATCAGATTATCAACATCCAATCCTAGGTATCAGATCACTCACCTGCCATAGCTTGATACTGTCAGCGTCAACACGGCTAAATTGTTGCTTCTTCTTTTCTTTTATGGCCTCTCTGAAGTCACAAACAGTCTGCGTCTGCTCAACGTTGACTGCGAAAATACTGCTTGGGTCATCACACAAGACAATGCAGTTAAGTATGTACATCTGGCATTGAGAACAAGAATAGGAGTGTCTCGAGCGGTGACCGCAGTGAGTTTTAGTGACTTACATAACAAACCACACCACGTGACCGCTTGAGACACTGTTCTCAGCGTCAGATGTGCAAACTCAACCAAGTGCATTGTCTTGGGCGATGACCCAGTATCTCCTTCTCCCTCTCCGAAACTTCCCTCTTATACACCGCCGAAGCATTCATCAACACTAATGACGATCCATACAACAAACTCAGATACATACCTCACTTTAGCAATACCTCCCAGCAAAGAAATGTCATTGGACTAGATCCATCGCCTTCACAAGGGCAATTCAACAAGACTCGACCCTTTTCGCATTTTAACCCACAACTAAATCACCCACCCTATTTGCCCAAGCCACATTTGCAACAAAAGACACAACGACTTAAAATAGGAAATCCGGATGGCTGAATGGCCATGCACTGCACGGCCCAGGGTGTCGGCTTGTTGTGCAGTGCCATGAATCCAGCGCTCCGACAATGACGCAGCCTTGTATTACATAAGACTCGAGCCAGACAATAATGTCCATTCGAATCATATCGGTCAGTTTTGAACAAAGTTGCATGCCAAGCTTCAACTTGCCTTGTTCACCACTTGTTCGCCTCGTGTCAATGTACGTCTCGCTAGGATCTCAACCAGTGACTATATACTTCCGACTGTGTTCATGAGAAACATGACTACCCATCTTATACATAGAACCTGCCAGTGACTCGAGCGCTCTGCGCCTTTCATGTCAGATTCTGCCACTGGACAGTAAACTGCTTTATTTTTATCAGCTTGTCGACCCCGTCACGGGCCGTTCGCCTAGTCACAGTATTAAAGCCATGCTATCTCAATCTCATCCTGCCGGTGGTTTCACTCAAATCATGCTTAATTTCCCTTGGGCTCGAGCTAGCGCACAGAAAGAGCGAAAGCCTTTCCTTGAACGAAGGTTTGGAGTATGGCGCGTACTGATAGCCGCTGAGGAATCATCATCATTCAGGCTCCCCGATCTTCAGTGGGGTCTTGTATCGACACATATCCCCCTCTTGACTCGCGCATACAAGGATATCCACTCTATCAGCCCATGTTTTTTCTGGCTCATGATCGTTACACGCCTCTGGTATTCAATCGAGAACTCACTGTCGTTATACTTCTCAACCCGCCTTTTACTTCTTGTGGGTGAACTCTTCTTGACGGATACCTCGTATATTAATCGTTCCTGAAGATCCAACGTTCTGTTCTGCAAGGCAGGCTTCACACAAGTCTGGACAAAGATTTATGTATAGCCATCATCGCTCGAGCTTCATGCTCTGCGTTCAGTGGATTCGTACGATGGGCTCCGTAAGGTTCCGTTGAGCTCGGTCGAGTCACGCTGACCGTAGGTAACAATAGGGATAATATAAAGGGTCAATACCACGTGCTCGTCAAGTACCGACTTCAAGAGCAGTTACTTCGAGGTATCCACACCTTAATCTTTATCTCAACACTACTCAATATCTTGTTAGCAAATCTTGCACGTGGTCTCGAAACGTCCCGTGGTTCGTGGTGGTCATATGATTTGTAAAATGATGAGCTCAAGTCAGGCATATTAAAGATAACGAGGCGAGCCTCAAAGCCAACCCAGAGCAGGTGTTTCGCCGCCTTGTGCGTTTACTCGACCTTGGAAAAGAGATTATTTCGTTTCTGCTCCAATTGCAATTACTGCTGCATCTCCTAGGCTCTGAAGTTGCGAGTGCTGGACCTGTCCCGATCACAATGTGTTTTTACCCTTGATATTGGAGAACATGTGGAACAATGATTTCTGGAGCAAAGGCTTGCACTGCTGTTTATTTTATTTTGACTAGTAAACCTGACATTCGTAGCTTACGTGAGACATGCGGTCAATGATGACTACTTGCGAAAAGAGGCCTTGACCTTGCTTGCAAAGCACACATACAAAGCTGAGGTAATGGGAGGCAATTTATCAGGTTATATTCTGAAAGGTCGAGTCTTGAGTGTTTTAGTTTCACAATCACTTACATCACTCTTTTAGAGTACCAGAAGGTGCACGATGCACTTAGTCACATACGTCATGGAGATGTTGAGACTTTGTGGAGACAATCAACGACTGCTCTGCCTGATGTTATGAATCCAAGTCAGGTGTCCATTGTTCAGTTAGCTATGCTAGAAAAAACAAACTGCCACACGTCTTCGATACACGTTTTCTTTCGCTAGGATTGATCCCGTTGCCCCAGTGAATTGACAAGCTTGAAGAATTTTTACGGAGTTCTCGATCTCAAGAACAAGATGAAGGATGGCTGTATGCCGTATTCACCGCCAGCGGGTACTTTGGGTGTCTCGTTAGAAGTTCAGTATGAATCTCAAGTTTTGTGTGGCTGCTCTCATCATCTTTTTACTAACAGAGACGCATCGTTCAACTATCCCAAGCCTATGACACCTGCTCCACGTGACAAAGAGTCAGTAGAGTGCGTTATAATAATGGACACTCACGCTACGAGAATAGTCCTTCTCTTGTCTGCTGTCCCGGTCCCAGCAGCCTCCCGAGGATCTAAGTTCTCTTTCGTGTCAGTAGCTGCGGGCTCAGCGCGGGAATGCAAGCGGCTTTTGCTCGCCTTTGCCATCGCTGAATTTTAGGCAGCAGCAAGGCGTGTCTCCAGCAACTCCCTCGTCGTGGTCATCGGCAGCCACAACGAGCCGTTCGGCAATCGGATAACACCGGATTTCAGAGTCCGTGCCGTTGATGCCGAACGAAACCAACTCGTTTGCCGCACATTCGAAAACAGAATTGAAAACAACGTCGAAAACGAACTTTGAATGTCTCTAATTACTACCAAGTACCGTTCAACCTATTTTCAGTCCCGACTCCGAGTTAATTTCCGTCGATCGAATCATCTGAAACTTGCATCTTAGTGCTTGGTGGTGGCTTCTTGTGTTGTGCTCAAAGTGAGTTAAATCAACGACAAACGGCATACCTATCACCTATTAAATATCAACAGTTCCTGGCCTTCTCCAGCAGCTTAGTCCGAAATGACTAGTGGGCCCACTGACTCTCTGATCATAATAGCGTCCTGAGTAGCAGGAAGCTCCGGATCGGACATGAAATTTTGAAAGCGCAACTAGGAAACCTTGAGTGTTGAGCTAAGTTGACAGGTATTTCAATAAAATACAAGAGCAAGACAGAGAAGTCTCCTGCAAGTGGCCTCAGCTCTTGATCGGATTTGCAGTTTTGACTAGGTAGGAATATCCCCCACCGTGAGTGAATTTTGGACACTACAATCGATTGGATCCACTCAGATCCTAGCCATTAACTTATCAGTATAGGAACTTCAAGATGTATAAACATACCATTCTGAATCTACTCTGGGTGTTTTCTACGGTACGATTCATGAATGCAGCGCCAACAGTGAGGCTAAATTAGGAAATCATAGTGGCGGAGTCTCCGCTTATGTAAAGGGTGTTGTGCCGCAGGACCTATCCAGGGTGAAGTCTATCTCTGAACATTTGCTAGGCAATCTCCGCTCTCGCTGGTTTTCTGGCTAAACCCCACAGCCTGCCCGCGAGGCTTCAGTGAGGCCAATTTCGCTTTGAGCGCTGTCGGACTTTGGATACCATTGTAAGAAGCTCGCAGCAAAATAAAAAAATTAAGTATGTAGATCCAACATGCTATTTGATTCTATACTTAGTTCCCGACATGTTACCAATACGCCACGGCAGGTGTGTTACGTGGTTTCGACGTAATGTTACAATGACTCTGTCTAGATCTGGTTCACTGGTATACTACTTATTCCATTCGATATCGAAACTGGTTGGTCTAAGCCTCCATGGCAAGTGTGTCCCCGACCGGGTCATCGTCTGAGCGCACTCCGCTCCTTCCAGAGCAGCAGGACCCATTAAGCAGTAGACTCCGATTTTCCCCATTGATACTTCTAGTTCCGCTTGCTGTCGCGACACGATTCACTTCGACACTTTCTACAACGACGTTATTGGAGGTTATCCAATCAGTCATCTGTCGAGTGTGGCTTACGTCAAATGGCAACTTGCCACCAGGCGGCGAGATATCTAAGGAACTATGCGCAGTTCCAGAGGTGGAGAAAACATACGCCACAGTCATTACAGCCATTTTAATCGGCGAAGGGCTTGGAGGTACGAACGCTGCTGGTTTCAATTCTGCCTAACTCAATGTCCAACAGCCATGGTCTCATGCGGTGTGATCAACTATATTAGCTCTAGACTCGGAAGAAAACCAGTTATCCTTGCCACAATTGCCATTAGCTTTTTGGGATATTCTCTTATGGTCTGGTCCCAGTACCTGTCCGGATGGCTAGAAGCAAGTATTTTGATCGCCTCTCTACTACTGCAAATGTTCAGCGGTACCCTGACTATGATATTCATTACGAACATATACACCGTCGATATCTCCACTGCTGACGACAGGTAATGTAAACTATGATAATCAATTTTCTTTGAACTGACAGGATGCTTAAGAACACCCATTTTGAGTGCCATCAACGGATGGGCTACGCTAGGTAAGCACCATAATCTGTATTGACACAATCCCCATTAATCTACGTGTAAAGGCCAAGCAGTCTCCTTTTATATTGGTGGACTTGTCACCACCAAGACCAATGACCCGTTAATTGTGTATTACATCTCGATCTCTGTCCTCGGGGCAATATTCGTCTACGTCTTGGCTTTCCTCCCCGAATCATTTCCAGAAGATAAACGCAATGAACTACGTCGCCAGCGCCTCGCTCAACAGAATGTAGAAACAAGCGCTCGTCGGAATTTACCGAGCCGCCTTGTATCTGCGTTAACCATTGTGTTCGAACCTTTGAGGCAGCTTGTTCCTGTCCGCAAGGCAGATGGCAGACTGAACTGGCGAATAGTGTATTGCGCAATTCATAACATCATCGCAATGCTCGCGGACACGTATGCGGCGGCAGCCCTTTTGTTGTTGTACACGACGAAATACGGCTACAACCCTGCTCAAGTAGGTTGAACATCAATCACTGGAGCTCTACACTTATGCATAACTTAGACTGGAATCGTATTAACAACACTGAGTCTGAGCGCTGTATTCTCTCTGACATACACGATACCCTCCCTAATTCGTTTGTTACGTCCAATTTACACCAGGAAGGTTGCCCTCCCCGAAGACCAACAGGACCCTAGCGGGGATACTGTTGTATCTACGTCGACAGACCTTCTCGATGTCCATATCGCTTTCGTCTCCTGGATCATTAATGCTGTTGCCTATATCATGGCATCTGCAACGACAACTCGTGTTTCACATCTCATAGGTGCGAAGCAACGTTGAAAAGCGGGGATGTGTGTATTGATGTGTTGTGAAGCCGTGGTCATCGTCGGGTTCAGCGCAGCACATACTCCCATCATTCGAAGTCTCGTGGTGTCATCGGTCGACCCCTTAAAACAAGGTACGTTTTTCGAAGCTGCGAATCCGATTGTCAAGTGATGAATTGCGTGGGATAGGAGAGGCATTGGCTGCCATCGAAATGATGTCAAGCATTGGAGCCTTCCTCTCTCCCCTTGTCATGGGCGGCATTTTTACTGCGCAAGTCGATTAGTTTTCCATCCCACTTTGTTTCCTCATTTCCTTACTTAATGCAGCACAATCTCAAGTCAACCGATGCTGGTATTCTATATCCATGCAGTAAGCTTTCTTTGCAGATCAGTGCACGATGTACATCTGTTAAACGTGTTTATCGCAGGCGATCGTGATCGCGGCTGCGTCGCTACTCTTTCTCATCAGAGACTCCGACCGTTATCAGGAACCACCGCGGCCCAATAGCGATTCGACTGCCGACACGTTTACCATAGACTAGAGAATTTCTTACATAGTACTTATTATGTTAATACTATTTCTTGTCTTCTTGGAGCAGCGCCCGATGTAGACAGTATATACTGTTGTTTTCTTACAGGTTACTATGATATTTACTCATATCCAGGGTACAATGTAACTCTCAGATCTATCGCCGCGGTGCCAGGTAAGTAAATCACAAGGGTGTCACTAGACAGATTCATGAGCGCGGGTAGTCATCAAAAGGCCATAGCTTTGAGAACGCCAAGTAACTTACGTGCTGTCTATCCATTATTGCTTGTATCTTCTCTCTCCCTCCTTGTTCCCAATCGTCCCAACAATGACTGAGAACAACAGTATCCCTTCCATAGTCTTGTTCACCCCGAGGCAACTCGCGACCATTATGTACTTTGCCTTTCTCCTTGCCTCCATGAAATACACGATGCCATTTCAGAATTCCCTCCTTGTTGAAGCACAGTCTCTCGGCAGCACGAATGGAAGGGGCGTTCACAGAGCTGCATTGCCACTGAACCCTCCGCAACCCCAGACCGCCCTTCGATGGCACTTCTAGCGCATACTGCAAAAGAAGCCCAACAGCATTAGAATTAACATGCGTCCTTTGATATAGGGGAAGAATGATGATATATCCTATTTCCGTGGACAGATTCGCAGAAGAAGAGGTCATGTAAGACATCATCCCAGCCAGTTCGCCTTCCCCGTCCGCTGCCGAGGGCGGTTTTGTTTTATCTATGATGGCAAATAACACCATTCCCGGGTCACGATGCACTACGGCTTCGAGGAAATTGGTATCGAAATCTTGCACGGTTTCGAATGGGCCTGCAGGCATGTGTGCCCATAGTTCTGGGTGAACTGATACGATGGAACAAAACGGAGACGAATGGATCGATGCCTGGTAAGTCAGTCGGTTGGTTCAACTTTGTCATTGCTATTTAGATTCGCTTGCCTTGAAGGGAGTCATCTTGATGCGTTCATTCGATAACTCTCGCACCGGGAAACAGAAATTGAGGTCATTCGGGGCCGTCATGCTTGGTGGGACGGAGAGGAGATGAAAGCCGAAGACAGATAATTACATGATGCTCGATTGCCGGTACCTGTGATGACTGGCCCGGAACTCCTTCACGGATGAAATGAGTCAGCGCGACAAGCGCTGTCATTCACCCCTCCCGGACCGAAGGTAATGTGCAGATATCACCGTGGGCAGCTTGTAATTCATTGCTCACTCCAAGCTGTAGGCCGGCCACAGCACACGGACGCGACACCGTGTCATTAGAAAGCACAGGAACGATTCACTACCACTAGCAGGAGTCCCAGGGGCCATGACAGTCACGGCCACCGAGCGGCAAGCACTGCAGAACAGACGTGATAATCGATGATCTAAATCAGGTCTCCGTGCTAAAAAAGGGCAACAATCCAAGCTTCCATTCAACTAGTCGGCTCTCTGTTCTAAATGACCTTCTCTGGGCTTGATTCTGTGTCACGAGGGCAGTCTCGCTTCACTGTAGGTGACATACATTAACACAACTCTACTCAGGCATCAGGACCGGCATTGCGTCATGAAGAAATTATGGTGAAAAAGCATCATGGTCTCGGCACATAACTCGGAGATCCGACGTGTCCAACTATACTGTTGTGTAAGTTCAAGCTCTTAAGCTATGCTAATACTTTTGAGAAGCAGTCGAAAATTCATGATACAGAGGAGCAGTGCCAGTGAGTCAAACAAAATCTTTCAACGTACTTATGCCACAGCAAGCACGGTTTTTAGGGTTTACACAAATTACATCACGGCTCAGAACAAAGCCATTGGTTCCCGAGCCCCTGAGTATCATGCACTGCGTTATACATAGTCCTCAACGTTCCCTTTGACAGTCCATTTATTAAATGCTGCCACGATCTGCCAAGGAACTCGAGATTTTTTCACAGCTCGATCAACTTGAAGGCGGTACGTCGAATTGTTCTACGTCTCGCACTGCCGATAGTTTTGCATACGTTCCGCACGTCATGCAGACCACCTAACTATTTCGGATTCGAAGAACCGTTTTAACCAATGAGATGGCATGCATTATAATTGGCCTCGACGACTTCGAGTTCTCCAGCTCAATACACCGTGATCAGCACGAGCATCAAGCATTGAATCCTGGGTCCCGCTTAGAGGAATAGGCATCCACCCCCGGCGGGTGCGAGTGCAATACACATCTTACGAACATGAACGAGGTCCCCATACTTCTCACTCCATGAACTTGCGTCGCCTTATCTCGAGCACCCCGAGGCTCGCCCGTTTCACGCAGCAGTTCTATCCCCACAGGTATGTAGCAAATCGCGCATTGAACTCGTAGAAGGGATATTCTACCCACCCCTGCATGGCTTGATTTTTTTTGCGACGGACACTCCGAACGTCCGAGGAAACATCCCTTATCCGCACCACCTGTCATCATTCATCTCTGGTATCTATGAAACCACAGGGCGAACGTCATTGATTCGATGCTGGTAATATTAGTACTTCTCGACGATAGCCTCGTCAACGCCATCTAGACCTTCATAAAACAATGAAATATAGCACCATATATCTCATGTCCCTCGCACATGATCACGATCGGATCCTGATCAGACAAATAATATAAAATGAGTACCGGATGGTCAATCCACCCTCAGTGTGAAAAAAAGGGTGGGGTGTGATATGAGTGCGATGGAAGCTCATTGGTTGTGGCCCGGTGACATGTCAAAGAAAGTTTGCAAGATGGCAATTCATTTAACGGTTTCTTCGTGCTTCGTTGTGCTGGAACTTTCTTTATGAATGAACGACATGTGTATTCACAAGTTGTGGTATCACATTGTTGTCAGATTCAAATGTTATGTCATGACATGTCGTTATTGCGGCGACCCTGCTGGAAGGCATGCATTGGCAGGAGTTACATGAAGTCATCAGAGGATCTGAGAGATGAGGTTATGGTATCAACATAAACGCCAGGGTAAGAAAAAAGAGTGGAAAATTAGGGCTACAGTGCTGGCAATATCATACAATGCGAGGACAATGCATAAGTGCATATGAATGCATAGTCTATCCCGAAGTCTAACCAACCAAGACAAATGTGAAACAGCAGAACGCTCGATGCAAAAACTTTTCAAAAATAATTATCCAGAACATATGCAAATGTCATGATCGGCGTCGTGCATGACGACTGCTGAACGTGTCCAAAGAATGGCGGCGTCCTAACTTGGCCTTTGAGGAAAATTTCGGGGCCTTGGACACTTTTGATAGATCAGACGCAAAGCTAAAAAGCCTGCTGAAGAATGGTTTCTTGAACCCTGTACTGCCAGAATGAGGCGACGAGGGCGATTTAGTGGTCGACGTGGCCGTGTAGAGGGAAGGTGCGGGTCCGGGCTGAAACAACCACAAAGTACAAGTCAGCAAAATGTATCATAATTATGACAAAGAGAGATAAGCACTTTGCCGTTGACTTACCAGGACCTTCACCTTCTGACCAGGAGTTGGTATAACATAGTATGTGCTGCCCGACTCGCAGCTGTCAGCCTCACTGATCGGGGAAGGCGGTCTTGTCCGATCTTCCCTTGAAGGTGGGCCTCTCATCCCATACCGTGGTTCTTCATGGATAGACGCGAGATTGTTATGGACGGTGGGGTATGGGGCAGGAGTGATACGCGGGTATTGCGGAAACCCTGAGCCCGTGGGCGCAGACACTGTATACGTCATGCCTGGTGCCTTAGTTGGGGCATACACAATTGTTGGTGGAGCATAATGATCGGTGGCGTGATGAGGGCCGGGTGCATATACGATCGAAGGCGGAGGCCTAGTATATCGCGAATGCGAGTGCGCGGGATGGTGTTGCTCGTATTGTCGAGGAATAGGTTGTGAATGCGAGTAGGTTACTGGTGGGGCAGCAGTACTGTGATGGCTGGGAACGTGGCGTGGCAAGGGTGTTGGTGGTATTTCTACAGCGTTTTTGTGGGGCGGGGATTGCAAGGGTTCGGACCGGTATGGTTCTGAAGCTCTTCGCGGCCGATATTTTTCGTTTCTTGAGTCATAAGGAGTGGCGTGTGGGTCAGAGGGAAGGATTTGTATTTCCTCAGGCTCCAAGTCTTCAGGGACTGCATGATGTGTATTTCGTGCTGAGGGGTAATGATATCCTGTGTACTCAGGGTGGCGAGGACCCCGCAAAGGATATGCATCGGCGGCAGACCTCGAACGGTCATGGGCACGGTGGTGATGGCTAGGTTGAAAGTGGGGGTGAGAACTGGAACTATGGCTACTTCCTTTGTGCGAGCCACCATTGTCATAGTGCCAGTGCGAGATAGGAACATCTCGACCGTCCCCATACCTCAACATCATCTTCGGAGGTAAAGAATGCGAACTGCCGTTGTCTGAGTCACAGTCGTCGATATCAATGTCGCTGACGACGGATGGGGGACTTTCGGGGGAATAGAACTGGGAATGGAATGGCGAGTGCGAACGCACCCAGTGCTCAGTACGTTCCCGGGAGCTTCTGAAGACCTGGACGGCCTCTGGCGAAGATGTATACTCTGTCATGAGGTCGTGACCACAGAGTCACCAACCAGATAACTCTGTGCAGGGGAGGAGGTTGATTTAGCGAATACCAAAGCGAAAGAAAGAAAAAAGTAGTAGAGTGCCACTGGTTTTATATAATGAGGCTGCGAACCCGACTGAATCATCAAATCCCATGCCAGTTACGGGAAGCGATGAAGACTAGTAGGGGCTGGGATCTCGCTATCCCAGCCGGGTTTGCGAGAGATTTGCTGGCCGTGATTAGACTTCTGCAAGCGACTTATTTCCGTTTCGTCCAGTAAAAAAAATAGATTATCGGGAAATTATCAAGCTCTGGTCGAGTTTGGCCCATCAGCCAACGTGTTTGCAGCGAGGCAGCAAGATAATTGACTATCATCCCCAAGTTCATCAACGCAGCTTTCCAGAGTAGTTCAAGTGCCTGACAGGCGAAAACTCTCAGCGATCCTGTGGGAATTTCCGGTGCAAAGCACTGAAGGGTGACATAATCAGCTTGGTCTTTCAATCCTTCTGTAAGTTTAGATCCGCAGCTGTACGGCTTCAGTTGACACATGCATTAGCCCCTTCTTTACTACCCAGTTTCCCAAACTGTCGACCTTAGTCTGTGAGAGCAGAATCATATCCGCACTGGCTGTGACACGTTACTATATGATGACCGCCGTAAGCCATCTTCTCAATCAGATTGCGATCACTCGCCCATCACCGTTAGGATACAGCAGAGCCCATTAACAGGTTATGATACACATGACTTTGCAATGATCAGTGCCAATATGAAACACGGACCAAAAGAACACTTCTCTTTCCCTCGCACCCACATGCTTCTACCCATGACCGTTCCGATATCTCCCAGCATGGCGACCAAGATAGGGGCAAGGTTTCACACCATGACTTGACTGAGACCTGTGAGTTGTGCTTGAACTACGCCTGACATCGCCAGTCGTGTCCCCCCCTGACGTCTATAGGTATGACAGTAGATGCAATAAACCGGCCCCCTGTCCCTGTACGGAAATATGGTTTTTTTTCCTCATGGACGGTCTGCACCAAGATTAGCCCCAAAGCATTTGAAATAGTACATATCTCGACGATCGCTCGATCAGCGGATGTACCCAGCAGAGGAACTGTACCAGCGTGGTCATACGTTTATATACGAGAGCGAAGGTCCATACCACGAGTCCATGACAATCGAAGAAGTTCATAGACCTTGAAAGACAGGGGTCGATCAAACCACCTGTTCCGAAGAAACTGGCATCCTCCTCGTTGACGAAGCTCGACAGTGGATTTTTCCCGGTAGTATTCGTATGTAGTTTCATTATCTTCCCCCTCGCTGACAACATTCACATCGATGAGTCACGAATTTAAGCTAAAAAATGTAAATGGAAGTGTAGCCCTGCGGGCTACAGCCACAACCGGCGTTCATTTTTTGGACAAGCACACTTCTGTACGAATAGGGCTCGTATCAAAACGCACGTTATAATTATCAGCCGCCCGAGAAGCCTTGGGATGTGACGCCAAGGTGGTGATTTCTCACCTACTGCAGTGAATTAATCAGCGTACGCGAAATGACACGAAATGAGATGCGACGACGGTGCGGAAATATCGAGCAACGAGCAAGCATGGACGGAGGATGTGGCCTCGAAATTTGCCGAGGCTCCAAAGGCTTGTGGATGCTATTTTTTAGGAGGACATGATGGTTTCCCTTGAATCAGGTCTAATGCTGTCCAATGTTCAAGTCAGCATAGACTCGGACTCGGAGATCCGAGATGCGTGAGTGACTCGACGGAGTCTCCTGGCCTTCGTGGTACTGAGCAAGGCAAAGATGGAACCTGAATGCTATCGTTCCTTGCGAGATATCCCCAACAGCTCGCAGAGTCGCATTCTGCGCAGTTGCGAACTCACTAGAAGGTTTCTACAGCCTTGCCTTGCATTTCTGATGGAAGAACCTAGAAGAATCTGAATTTACAACTCCGCGAAGTTGCTAACGAAACGAGGAGGACCCACGTTCTCATGAGTCGCATTTCAACTCTGTTTCCTATCATTACTTACATGCGCGTACATCTAAATACTGTATCGTTATCGTCAGAAAACCATTATTATTACGACACTTTAAAGCACTTTTTAGCAACAATCGGCAGTTAATATTGTCGTTTCTTTCGGCTCAATCTGACTGGTAAATCCGTCGTTTGACACTGTCTGGAGTCGTAGTCACAGTACATATTTATTTCACAAAGGAAACTTGCCGATGCGCAAGGCTATAACCTGATGGGCCTGACAGTTATATCCTCAAAAGCGTTATCCGTTGGGACTCCAGAATGCAGGTTGGGCCGCTACATGTGTCCTGCAGCCCGACAATGCCCTGACAGGGTATCCTATCGTGTCCATCATCGAGAGGCGACATCTGCAGAGTATACGGCCCACCTTAATTCGTCAAGCGGGTAGCAAATTCACGTACTCACTCATACTGAAGACGCGTGTTGTCATGACACCCCTGAGGTCGGACTTGCTAAAGGGCCACCAGGCCTATCGACGGAGCCTACTTCAAGTTGGGCCCACGGCATGCCGCATCAGAAGTAATACTTCACATATAAATTATAAGACTCATCAATAATAGGTCCTACCTCCGGTTGGCAAGTATAGAGTCAGTATCATGTATGAGGAAAGACAGTTTCGTGCAGTTCATGCTCTATACAGTGCCAAACTCCACATTTGGACGCACATTGCGAGTCGGGCGCCTCCAAAAAAAAACAAATTTCGTTATTCTTGGAAAGTGTTTGTGATAGACTCGCCGCGTTTGGTGATATAGCTCAACTCTGTTTGCTGCTCCGTGCACACGGTTATGCAGAGGCTAATTGTGCCAAAATTCAGAGGCTAATTGCCAAACGATCAAGCTATTCATAAGATAGAGATTCATAATGTTTTGTGAGGTCTACGCACATTTGAGACTAATACGTCCAAAAACTGCAAAATGCAATCCGTCATTCGCAGTGGTCTTATGATGGCTGTGATACTTGTGCAAAGATCAGGTTGAGATCAAGGAGTAGCAAGTCCTAACCATTTCCGGTACTTACTTGTGACAGGATTACACACGTTTTTTTTGATATTAATGCCTTCCATCTCACTACTGTTCTATCTCAGGGCTATGGTATATCCAAGTAGGGACAAGGCACTTACAAGTCTTCGAAGGGTATGCCGTAAGATGTGCCAAACATAGGTTGCAGTCTTCCAAACCTTGATGCTAGGCTCTCAGTTTCTCATGTGCAGAGACTTACCTAGTCTAGCGTGCGGCGGGGAAAACTCTCGCCGGTGAAGCTCGCTGTATGTTCTTGCGTATTCTAGACGGTGTACTGCATGGGCTAAATGAAGATCTCTGCAGTCAAAGGTCCTCGGGCACCCTGGACTTGGAGTAGAGACAGAGGTTCCAGTCAGCACATCGTGTCTCCATAGAATGCGGTGGAAAGAGGGGGAAAGACATACTCCACAATAACTTCCGTCACAGTAGAACACAAGACGAAGACATTTCAATAAAACGATAGCAAAAACACCATAGGCGACAACAGGTGGAATGAAGCACGTCCATCACTCGCTGTTGGAAAGCAGTGTCTAGATGCGAATGCGTGAGGATGATGATTATGACGTTGCCGGGGAGGTATGGGGGAGGGAAGGCAACCGCAAGTTAGAAGCCCATTGCCTCCAGCTCCGAACACGAAGGTACCAATTAAGCCTTCTGTTGTCTAAACGACCGTCAGAAAGGCCAGTCGAGGTACACCTACTTGGTATTCGCTTAACTTGCCAGGCACCAACACACCACCCTTTGCTCAGGGTAGAAAGCATTCCATATGTTTGTTGGAAGACGGCGTATAGCAACCACATTGGGAACCTCGAGATATCCACAACAGGATCGATCACATTTGCGAATGAATAATGACACATGCCACTGATTCCCATCGTTGGGTTGCCAGCGAAGAACGCAGGATTGTTCGTGTTGTTGGCCAACCCAGGGTCACCCATAAACTGAGAACGGCAGGTACCGGGGTGGATTTCTCAGTTACATAATACCGTTCCGGAATTTTATGATGGGAACGTTCAATTTGAAATCTACGTGCGGTCCATCACGTGGTTGAAGTTCTCGCATCTGCGACGCGGTTCCTGGGAGACCGAGATCTGAAATTGTCATTTGCATCCTCAACTTTTCGTAGTTATGCGCTTGTGAGATCCAGAAGAGAAACATACACACCAATATCTGAACCACCAAAGCAAACGACTATGAGACCCAACGTCGAGGTAGTTCCTATTTCCGCGAAGAAGGCATTTTGCAGATAGCGATGTCTTCAACTATTCAATAGTAATCTTCACGATGATCTTCGTGCTCGCTTCGGCTCTTGACCATTCATGAATCGATTGGAGTACCTGTGACTGCCCTCATCAATGTGCAAATTGCACTGCCCGAGCACTGCCTCTACACACTGTCTGAACGAACTTCGATCGAGTTGCGTGCTAATAGAACACCGAGCATGTTGCCGGTGGCTGAAAAAGAATCCGATGAGTGAGGTTCTTGAAGACATCACTTGAACGTGGTGAGACGAACCTGAAAATGGCCCGGGTCCACCTGTATTGAGTGCTCGTGTGCTCCGTCTGCCAGCCAGTGCTGGCACATAGTAGTTCCAGGTGACTGCGTTGTCGCAGTCTGTCCCATCACCATCTGGTGCTGTAGGATTGCCAAACACTCCAATAAACAACGGTCGATTTACTGGAGTATTCGTTTGATCTCGTTTTGACTTTGGACTAACTGACAAGCTTGTGTGTACGAGAACGCAAAAGCTGAGCAATTGGTATAAAGTCTCGTGCAGCATTACACGGCACCTTGCGCCAACCAGTGACAAGTACGATGATACGCACCGTCTCCATGTCGGGAAGCCAGCCTCGCCAATGAGGCGCATACCTGACCGAGATTCTCCGTGATGAAAATTTGGTTGAAAAGATGTCCGCCACTGGCAGTGAGACCGTTGGGACCATCACGAATATGATCTAAGGCGACCGTCGAGTCAAGTTGCATTCTTGAGCTGAAGTTTGTATGAGGTGTTCAGCTGCTGAACATCTCATACAAACTTCTACGATCATGATTCATGATGACAAAATATTAAATAATTGTCTCACGGGGTTTAACTGTCGATGATCTGGAGAAACTACCAGGGTTCAAGATCATATATCATTTCAAGAAAGAACTACCCATTGCAAAAAATTATAATACATTGTCTCGGTGAAATAAAATGTGATAAAACAAAGCACAACGAAGGGGACCAATCAATGATAGCAAATGACCATATGTACGTAGACCACACAACGGATATAATCGAGTACAACGACAACGAAAACAACATATACGCCAAAAAGATGAAACCTGAGTATGAACATGAAACGCATCGTTGATAAAATCACTTTCTCTGTTGGAATGCAGAGACCATATTTTGTTGGGTAAAGTCCATGGTTGGGTGTCGCATTGGGGTGTTCTGGCCGGATGGGATGGGGGAGGGCAGCCAACCGGGGGTGATCAGTCCACTACCTCCAGCTCCAAACACGAAGCCGCCGCTCAGGCCTTCCATAGTATCTGAATAACCTGTTTTGAGATACGTCAGAAAGGCCACTCGGAAGTATGTATCCTTGACGTATGCTACCAGGCACCAACACGCTGTCCCAGAATCCATTGCTCAGGATATTCTCCATAGAAAGCATACCCATATGTTCGTCAGAAGATGGCATATCAGCCATAGTGGGAGGGAAAGTCGAAATATCCGCAACAGGACCCATCTCACTCGCGAACGAATAATCGCTCATGCCATTAGTGCCGTTGATTCCATCGCTGGGTGACCACCGAAGAGCGCAGAATTGTTCATATTATTGGCCATGTCGCCATGACTCATGTTATCAGACTGATCACTAGATGAAACCTCTTCAGGCTCTTGCGGTGAATCTCTGCGAGCGGTAATCAAGGCCCGCAGGAACGTGCTGTACAACGCTGGGGTATGATGAGAGTTCACGGCGACATCTGCGAGGACGTTCGCAACATCCTTGACGAGGTCGATGATATTCTGCTCGTTTTCGATAAACTGCTGGAACTCCGAGCGGATAAGCTGGAAATCTACGTCAGGATTGTGACAGGTGACAGACGATGATATCAAAGTACCTTGAGCAAACTGAGTACCGCGTAAGAAATATATACGAAGTGCGAATCCGGCGCATATTTCAGCATTTCCATTGGCGCGAGCTCGTCTCGCGCGATAACAGCCACTGCCGTGGCCGAGGTGTAACACCGCGAAAAGAAGTGGCCGATATCTACTGCCGAACGCTCCATGGCGTTCTGCAGCCCAAAAGAGTTCACGACTAACATATAGTAGTGGAAGTAAAACTTCAACGCGGTTTGGGATTGCGACTGCATGACTTGATCGGCTAAACAGGTGGTGAGCACGTTGATATAGACGATTGCCTCAAATAAAAGTATCTTACAAGTTGGCA
Organism: Suillus spraguei; assembly: GCA_016800925.1. Taxonomy (NCBI): domain Eukaryota; kingdom Fungi; phylum Basidiomycota; class Agaricomycetes; order Boletales; family Suillaceae; genus Suillus; species Suillus spraguei. The sequence goes on from JABCPU010000291.1 coordinate 37,431, forward strand.
AAGGTCGAGTAGTCGTCCATTCGTGTTGCCATGCAAGGATCTGGGTCTCGATAGTTTTAATGATGATCAGGTAATCGCAGTCGGTCTGTAAACCGGATGGAGTATTAGTGCCCGAATACAGGAAGTCTAGGCTCCTGGATACAATCCGCTGTAATTCCTGGTAGAGAATGAAATCAATCTATGCATTAAAATCACGATTAATTAATACGCACGACGTATGCTGCTAAAGCAGTGTCACCTGGTTGTCCAACGGGGGACTTCAACCATTGCAGTGCATTGCGGATTACAAAACTGGTAGATACAATGATTAGAGATGAAAAATAAAGATGATGCAACTTACTCCTCTTTGATAGAATGAGGCTTCCCCATTTGGGCACTCACGCTTCTGTCGAGGGCAAAGCACAAGAGCCATGTTCGTTCACGGTTGTGAACCTCCTTGTCCCGAGCCCGACCTTCTGGGGTATCTTGCCTGGTCATTGTTGTCTTCCGATGCAAGTTCAGGTCTGTCGCCATCCTGAATGACAGACATCACTGAGTACAAGCTGTAGATGAAATGAAGATATACAAACCTAATGGCCATTCCCAGCAACAACCACGTCTTGTCGTACTCATAACGCTCAACGGCACCGCATCCCCAGAGAGTAAGGAGGATATATGCCTGCACAATTTCAAGGGACTTATAACCTTTGGCAGGTACACTAAACGCGAGCTTCTGTGCAAGCTCCGCGAGTTGCTGGTGAAGTTCTGGTCGCTGGGTGTAAAATTTCGATGATATCGCACAAACTGCGAAAGGTAAGTAGTTGCACGTATGAGGGTTGTAAACTTACTGGTTGTCAGTAAAAATGGCGAGCGGGAACAAACAAGTGAGGGCGTGTGGAACTCTCTATCAAAGAGTTCGCAGTGCACCTACAAAGAGTATTTAGATACTGCACCACATGGCGTGATAGCACGTAGTACGAACGTTCAAATGGTCAAAGAAACTAGCTGCCGATCAGATCGGTATCATGTATGACACACAAAACTCACATATCAAATAGTGCAACCACTTGCTCGGTGCTAACAAAACTCAACATCTCGGGTTGAATTTGCCGTTCAATATACAAGCGTCGCAAAGGGAGTATTGTCATCGGGCCTGGAACGTTGCCATTTGGCAAATAGACAACGTGCGAAAAAGCAGCTACGAACCTGGCCTAAAATAATTATCACTAGCCACGCCCAACTTGTGGTCAGGATCGGGTTCCGCTGGGCGCGCTGAGAACGAGGACGAAATGCCCTGGGCCCGTCGGTTTGCCAAGCTTGCCTCGGCGAGCAGTCCGAGGGGGTTGAGCGAGTTATCGGGAAGGCAGTGGAGCTTTGGGGAAGCCGAGGCATTGGCACTCGATGATGGCGGATAGGCAGACTGGGGAGGAGGTGATGGTGTTGCCAGAAGCGCCTGAGTTTGTGCAGCTTGACTTGTCGGGGAAGGGGATCTTGATACCATACCAGATACCATACTCGGGTTACCGATGGACTTTAAAACAGTATCTAGGGTTTTCTCCATCTTCTTTAGTGAACGAGTGAGGAGCTCATGTTTTCTTGGACTTTATTTTGAGTGTTGGCCGTTTGTGCAAGATACATGAAATTGAAACATACTTGGTGGATCGTTTGCCTCGATTGGACTCCTCGAATATACACTCGTGGTTCCCAGCAATGCAGCGTTTGCAAGGGGGGCCTTGTTCAGCACCAACGCATTTCATTTTTAGACGCCGACAGACCGTACACGCGCTAAATAGCATTGTTACGGCTTCATGGCATCTAAGTGAGTGAGCGAGCTCACCGTGAACCCCTGGTGGTCTTTGGCTTCGGCTCGTCCTTGTCAGCAGAGGGACTCTGCCCATCTAAGCTGTCCTCTGAGCGTGCCTTTTTCCTGCTATTGTCACCCATCGCACCGACGAGGGAAGAGGAAGGTCTCTTCCCGTTTGCATTGCCAGGTGAGTAAGACAAGTTCAAGTTGTCGTTTGGGGGTGTATCCATTGTGTCCGATCCTTGTGATGACGGTGAAGGTAAGTTCTGAGGAACTGTAAGATGGTGGTTGATATGTTGCTGAGGCTGTTGATATGAGTAGTAAGGGGGGTAGAGTGATAAAGCTGGGTCGATTTGAGGGGAACGAGCAGGAGGCATGTTGGATTGAGGGATAGCGTGATCCTGATGGTGCATGGATATGATGTAGTCAAACCTTGCGGAAGGGTCGAGGTAGTACTGCGGATAGCAGGCGACGGGCGACAATGGCATAAACATAATATCTCGAAGGGGAGATAACACATGATGGGAGCATACCTTGTAAGACTTTAAAACCAGAAACTGAAACTGACAATAGTGGACTGGAGGACCTAGGAGACTGGCCCACGCTGTTATGCGCGCTCACGCAATCTCAACCGAAGTGGCACAGTTCCACACAAGGAACGAATAACCAACCAAATCTAGGGTACTAAGGTAACTGGATGGATTTGGAGTTGTTCAGTCTCAAGTCAGAAAAAAAAAGTATTGCAACCCACGCAAAGAGGACAAGACCGTCAGCTTATAGAAAACCTCAAACTTTTCTGTCAAAATTATAATTAAAATCCCCAGGACAATTCGCGAATAATACTAAATCTGATGAGAGATTTGAGCGCTCACCGATGTTTCCCCCTCTGCGACCTCTTCGCCTCAACACATTGTCGGAGTTTCAATTATCATCAAGTTCAGGCAGCCGCATGTATCCGCGTGCTCCTTGCTTCCTTCTGCTTGGCTTGGTGCCTGCAGTCATCCCAGGGTCACCGTCATAACGCGAACGATCTCAAGGGCTTCGAATAAGCTGTGCTACACAGTATCACACCTGCAGTGAATGTCCGTGCGCAAACTCGGACGACTCCTCAGACAATTGGTCTAGACTGATCTATCTATGTGCAAAGATAGACAACGCTTGGAAATTAATAAGTAGCGCAAATGTCCGTGACCATTGGAGTCCCCTTCCGGAATATCCTCCCCTGACGACAAGGTGTCTTATCGTCCAACCTACACGGGTGTAACATGCCACAGTGGTCCCAATCTTTCAATAGTCATAATCTTCAGCTCTCGAGATAGGGCTAAATATATGTATCGTGAGTTGACACTTTGTACTAAGGCACAGTCTGCACGACGGAAGAGTGACCCTCGACGATAACGAGTACAAAAAATTGTTCAGGCTTTGACATGGACAAACATCAGGCGCCGGTCCCATCCTGCTCTGCAACCAAGTCGATATGTGCGTTTTCGAGTCCTTTATATCGTAATAAGTCTAGTATCGCTATTGATCCCTTTCCTCAACGGGGTTCCGTCCCACCTTTATTGGTTTAGTCAGGACTGCCTCACTCCTCAATTTTACTATTCTCACCATGAACAATCAAAATAGCGAAGTTCTTTTTTTGTCACAAGTATGTTTTTTCTCTTTGGTGATTGGTACATCACACACCACTTTTGGGTCCCTTTCTTTGGATAGGTCTACACGTGCTGACCTCGTGTTGATGATGGCTCGAAGCCCAACGACTGGTTGTTGTCGGTGTTCCTTTAACTGGACGCTTTGTTCCCCCCGAGTCCAATCGACGTCGGTTCACGTGACCCTGATCTTCATTATCACTTGCTTTGAAATTGCATCTTGGTCCTCGACGGTTCGTCAGTGTGAAAGGGCAACATGACATTCATAATATTGTCAGTGGTCTAACAGTCAAATTGCTCTTCGATGGCCTAACGGGAATGTTGCATCAACATTTGATCGCATTGTTAGCACCAACATCTATCAATCATCGATTGATTCTCCCGTATCTTTGCGAGGCACTCATTCACCTAGATGTGACAATCACAATCCTCTCACTCCATGTGCTTTCCAATTGACATCATGTGCACATTATCCATCCTCCTATTTTCGGATTGGCGATGGCGTCTGCTCTATGCGAGAGATTCAACCATCATATCGTGAGTGTCTGCTCCCATTGATCTCGTCTACTCTTCGCGAATCTGGCGCCCCTGTCGTTACTAATGCCCCTAGGTACTGCACTTAATCCAGCTTGGAGATCTCCGAGAGAGTTAACTCTGTTCTAGCAGCCGTCATCGGCTTGGGTGGGAGCTAATGATGTTGCTCGTGAGAAGCAGTTGTTGGACGATGCGCCATGGTTGCGAGTTTTCCAGATGCCACCCTTTACATAACTGCATTGAAACAGATTAGACGTGATTGGTGGCAACTGGATTGGTATGGTCTTGTGTCCTGCATCTAATATCCAGTACAGTCACATCGCAAGGTTCTACAGTCAGCTGTGGTGGTCGTCATTTTTCACGTCGTCGTTTAGCTCATGTCTTGTCCCCGCTTCATTACAGATTTTTTTTCTCGCCGCGCGGTGATGTTGATAAATCCCTCACGGGGAAATATATCACAATGCTGTTCGTAGCTAGCACTCAATACAGAACGACCATTTTACCATCAACATCTCAGGAACTCGGGCGCAGAGTATACGATGGCCAAAATACTCGTTGCGAAGGGCAGACGCCATGAAACGAAGAACTAAAAAAGGATAGACTTGCCTGTCTTTCGTAGTCTGAGGGCGATTACACCGATTGTTGTGCACATCCTGCGCCTAGTCAAAGTTAACTTTGTAGTTCCATTGCAGCCGCCTCGCCCTTAGGGGACATTCATATACTTAACGCTTTTGGGGGGTCTACCGTAATGCCGGTCTTCAATATTGTGTTTTGGGATTCAAATTTGGTGCCCCCCCGCTACAATAAACCTCAATATAAACTGGGCACGTCCCCCCTCCCCGATCATGGTCTCGTCCTGCCATTTTAGGCTACTACACCAGAGGTACAACTTTCACACGGCGAATGGACGAACTCATCGGAGCTCATTGATGAGTCGAGGATGACAGCATAGAGTAGAATAAGGATGTATGGCCTGCGTAAGTACACGTATGATAGCGTCATGGTGGTCCTAAAGTGATTGTACGAACTTCTAGATGACAGCACACAACTTCGAAAGCTTCTACCATCGGTTCCCATCCACTCGGACAAAACCCGGTTCCACCGCTCTGCCGCATCGGCCGCCGCTTCTTGGGCAAATATCAAATATAAACTTTCATCTAGCACTGCTTCGTCGTGGGCACTCCATGTAAGAGTCGAATCAAACTCCCAGACGAGTCTTGGAGTGTTTCTTAGTATCTAAATCCACGTCCAAGTAAATGGTGAGGTTGATTGGTCTCGGTCTGAAATATTGTTATACGCTGTCGCGAACCCCGTCCAATTCTGTATGAGTTCCGTGCACTCATACAGACATAGATGGTGTTCTTTGGCATCTAATGTCCGCGTCTAACGGTATGTATAATAGAACACTCATGAATGTTCGGGACCGACGTTAGCTAAGCACAACTGATAACACTGGGGGTCTGAAATCTGCAGGAAAGACGGAGGAGCAATTGACGGAGATTTTTTAATGAAAACTACGGGTAAAAATTATCCGTGTACACCAAAGCGTCGGCGTTAGTCATTCCAGCGATAAGGAAATTAACACCACCGCATCGAATAGTCTCCTTTGCATGGGGAAGAAATCTCCAAGGCAGGTGCAACGATGACTGAGACGAGACAGTATGGTGAGTCTTGATGGTCTCAAGATCCGTTATTGACAAGATATTCATGCAAATGATATTTTTGCAATCAAGCGCTCGTCAGAGTGTGATGAAAACAAGCGAACTTGAACATGCTTGGGATTTCAGATAATCGATTATGGATATGCGATGTACGAATGCGATGTGGCGGAAGTGGAAACGAAGAGAAGTGGGATTTGTTAACTTTTCATTTGTCCGGAGGTTGATAAAATATTGACATGGCTTTGGCAAGTTGTGAACTTACACTGAGGGACGGGACCTGTTGCATGTTGCAGTGTAACACATGGGTGTCGATATTCAAAAATCAGCGAGGGCATGGCGTGGATAACCACGCACACTAGTAGGAGATTAGATTTAATGCAGTGCTTGGTGGCAGCCATGGTAATCACCTTCAAGAGGGTCGCCACGTTCATTTGAGCATTTGAAACCAATGGAATGGATACGTATACAAGGCGAGATGTTGCAGTCTCCTGCTCATGGTCTGAATGACATGTCACCAATCTGGAGGAGCAAAAGCCAAAGATTTAAGAAGAAAACGTTCATGGAACAATCGTTTGAGGTACAGACATGGATTACGACTGAGTCTGCATTTCTGAACGTCTTAGTCGTCCTGAAATAGATCCAGGAGGTGACAATCGCAGCGAAGCAGTAATCAGATTACAGTGAGGGAAACAGACATGGTTTGGAGCCTCTCGACTCGGCGGCCTGTGCAAGGTACAAATTGACGTGTGCCATGGATTGAAATTGGAAGAGCCAAAGAACTGGAAAGTAACAAGGTGACAGCATGGCTAGGGATTTCGGACAACTCGACCTGTCTTGATATAAAAACTGGACATGCTTTTACAGATAGCAGACTTTAGTTACACGGCAGAACATGCCGATGTACTTAAAATGAAGCTCCGCTTGAATATGACCAGACTCGGTTGTGTGGGGGAGGGTGGCTCGGCCACAGCGCGAAACGTTCAAGGATAACAATCGTAATGACTCACCAGCAGCGCCCGTCGCTGGTCCTTGCACCGTCGGTTAACACTACGACGTACGTTCTACTCGTCATTCTAGCTTATCTGAGCGGTTACTGACGCATATGCTTGCTAACCAGGGTAGTCACGACCACGACGACCACGACCACTTACGCGCCGATACAGCTACCTCCCCTGCCACCTCCTGCTGAGCCAAAGGACCCTAGAGAGTATCCTTTGCTGCACGCTAATTTTCCTTCATCCATAAAAAGATTCCCCCTTGTGTTTCCTAATGGCTCCCGTGCCACTTTTCGCGACGGTACAGACGGCGAAGGAGATCTGGACGAGGAGGAACCAATTCCGAGTGGCAAGGGCTGGACAATGATAAGACCCGACTCAACCGGCAGTTCAAGCAAGGTCGTAGGGCTGGTGGAGGCCGTTGAGCGCTATGGCAGGAAAAGGTCACACGGCGCTGACAATATGATGGAGGGTGTAGAACCCACAACTGAGCGTGAAACACACACGCCTCCACGAAAGAAGGCGAGGGCGACACATCTTCCACCAATTACTACTTTGAACGCGGCTGCACCTCCATCACCGTTACCATCACCTCATGGATCACCACCACCACAGTCTATATGGCCTTCTGCACCTCCTAGTGGGCCTCTTCCCCCCAACCTCAAGCACCACTACAACCAGATCTTGCCCTAACGACCCTTCTTACTCTTCCGTCTCTTTTATCGCATTTTACAAGCCTCCCGCAACCGTTACAATCTCATTTCCTCCTTACTTTATTACGGCATTCTCCCCTACCCGTTCTCCGGACACTGCATTCTATTCTAACTCCCACCCTAGCACGCGATTTCTTAACGTTACTCCCCCCAGAACTTGCATCCCATGTTCTGAGTTTCCTTCCTTATTCTACTGTAGTTCGTGCCTCCAGAGTATCCAAAGCCTGGCGCGCCATCATCGACTCTGATCCCGTACTTTGGTCGGATCTACTCAAAAGTGCCAAGATTTGGTTCGGCGGCGTTACAGAACAAGCCTTTGCGCACTCGATCTACGCTAGGCGCCGCCTCAATATCCTCCCTACTCCCCAAACTCTTCCTCTCTCTCATCCATATAAGATGCTCTTCAAATCTCGACAACTCACTCGAACTCGATGGGTGGACAACGAGAACCCGAAACATCGATCTTTCACCGCACACGGCTCCTCTGTCGTCACTTGTCTTCTTCTTTCTCACGGACGCATAATATCCGCGTCCGATGATCACTCAATTCATGTGTACTCCCCTTTGACAGGTGAACTCCTGCAAATGCTGGATGGCCACGAAGGTGGCGTGTGGGCGCTTGCCGCCTGCAAAGACACGCTCGTCAGCGGGTCGACTGACCGCACAGTCCGAATTTGGAATCTTGCAACTGGTCGATGTACGCATATATTTGGCGGCCATACGAGCACTGTCCGATGTCTGGCAATCGTCAAGCCAGAGTGGATCGAAATTGAAGGCGAAGGCGGTGTCATAACGAAGGAAAAATGGCCAAAGCGGTCAGTGATCGTGACCGGCAGTCGTGATCACTCCCTTCGTGTGTGGGTTTTACCTCGTCCCAGTGATCCTGAGTACAGATGCTATGGTGCAGATGACTCCGAGGCTGATCCAGCTGATGTGAGATTCGTATAAAGCATCCCACATTTTGTTCTCATCTTTGATTTGCAGGAGGATGCAGATGATAATCCGTATCATAAGATGCATCTAGAGGGTCACGACCATGCAGTTCGTGCTCTCGCCGCCCGTGGCCGCACCCTTGTATCTGGCAGCTATGACTGCACTGTAAGAATATGGGACATCGTCACTGGTGAATGTAAATGGGTACTTGTGGGCCACACACAGAAAGGTTCGCATTACCGTTTGCTTCGAAGGCCTGTCACTGAAGCCTAGTCCCTAGTATATAGCGTTGTACTTGATATCCACCGTCAGATCGCCTGTTCGGGGTCCATGGATGGCACCGTTCGTGTGTGGAACTTACGAACAGGACAGTGTCAACATACATTGACTGGGCACACATCACTCGTTGGCCTACTTGGCCTCTCCCCCTCACATCTCGTCTCTGCGGCCGCCGACTCTACTTTGCGTATATGGGATCCTGAATCTGGGGAGCTGCGCCATACCCTTGCTGCCCATACGGGCGCTATCACATGCTTCCAACACGACGAGTTCAAGGTGCTTAGCGGGTCAGATGGTACGCTCAAGATGTGGAATGTGCGCGATGGTAGTGTCGTCCGTGATCTTTTGACAGGCATCCAAGGTGTTTGGCAGGTAGTCTTCGAGGGCCGCTGGTGTGTCGCTGCCAGCAATCGAAATCCTGCCACAGTGCTTGATGTGTGGGACTTCGGTTCTGATGAGGATGAATGGATTGGAGAGCCTCCAAGCGGCTTCTATGATGACGATACTGAGGAAGAAGACGAGGTGGAAGAAATAGAGCAGGCGGATATTGACGCGATGGACCAGGACCTCGAAGTTGAGGCTTCTGAGGAGTCTGCAGAGCCCGAGGAACCTCGGGAGTGTGTGCGTGACTGCAGCCAGCCTTTAGCTGTTGAAGTCGAGGATGTTCCAATGGAACGAGTGGAAGGCATCAGGGCGTCAAAGTGGGCGCCCCCTTCCAAACCCTCCGGCCATCAACGCAACCGCCCAGTCCTTGGCGAACCTTCTAGCAGAGCGCTCTCGCACCCAGCGGACAGTATCCCTTCACGCTTACCCCCCATCAATGAGACGCCCACGCGTCCCAGGATACGCCAGAAGCAAAGGCGTTAATTGTATGTAATGCATCCTAAATCAAAATAGCTCATTCTTTTTTTTATTTTATCTGGTTGTTTCCATTATGGTTGGCAGTACATATTTTGTGGCATCTTGACGTCCATATTGATGGGGACTACATGGATTATTGTCATCTGCAACATTCAAACATTTGTATCAGTCACGATAGAATTACATAAAATTCATCCTTTGTTGTATGTATTCGACTGTCTTTTTCCGCGGAATCAATTTGGCCATGCGTGAGAAAAGATTTTCGGAGGTGGCAAGCTGTAAAGAACCTTTTGCCGCACACCATCATGGACAGCTTCGACAACTTTCAGTATACAGACTCAGCTTCATCGTACGGCGGCGCTATCAGCGTCATAGACGACAATTCCTCTGTTTATACTGCAACTACAAACACTGGAACGCCAGTTGACTTAGAAAGCCTCTCCATCGTGGACGATCGCTCTCAAACATCCTCATACAACAATGGACATGAAGGGCACCATCATCACACACCGAGAACAGGTGTAGATGAAGATTTCTATGCTGTTCTTGATGACCTTAAAGATGAGGGTACTATGGATCTCCCTCCTCATGCCTGCAGGTAAGTCTCATGCGAAACATCCGTGGCGATATGACTCAATCCGTATCGGTTCCGCTCAGCTATTGCGGAATTCATTCGCCAGCCTCCGTCGTGAAGTGTCTTGTGTGTTCTAAATGGTTCTGCAACTCGCGCGGCAACACTTCCGCCTCACATATCGTGAACCATCTAGTGCGCGCAAAGCACAAGGAAGTTATTTTGCATGCCGAGAGCCCGCTCGGAGAAACTACCCCGGAATGCTATAATTGTGGTAGCAAGAACGTATTCATGCTGGGCTTTATCCCCGCAAAGAGCGATACTGTCGTTATCCTTTTGTGTCGGTAAGTCTTTCAGGTTAGCACCGAGACCCGCGTTCATGATATATATGCAGCCAGCCCTGTGCGACGGTCAGCAAGGACATGTCTTGGAATGCTTCCCTATGGGCACCGTTGATCGACGACAGATCTTTCCTTTCGTGGCTCGTGAAGCCTCCTACCGAAACCGAACAACTTCGATCTCGTCAGATATCATTCAACCAGATCAACCGCTTGGAAGATCTCTGGCGTGAAAATGCTAACGCCACGCTGGAGGATCTTGAGAAGCCTGGTGTCGATGATGAACCACAGCCTATCCTTCTCCACTACGAGGACGCATATCAATACCAGAATATTTTCGGACCTCTCGTCAAGATCGAGGCTGACTATGATAAACGCCTGAAGGAGAGTCAGACCCAGACTGATATCACTGTCCGATGGGATGTTGGTTTAAACCAGAAGAGAGTTGCATGGTTTTGCTTGCCCAAGCTGGAGAGCGGTGAAGTCAGACTTGCAGTGGGTGATGAGTTGCGGTTGAGGTACCAGGGCGAACTGCACAAAGCTTGGGATGGGGTAGGACACGTCATCAAGATTCCGAACAGTAAGTTTTATGTCACGAGACAAGGTGTCGCGCTCATCCTTATTTTCTAGACATTTCCGACGAAATCGGGCTTGAATTGCGACGCACCGAGGGTGTGCCTACTGATTGCACCCACAACTTTGCAGCAGATTTTGTCTGGAAGTCCACCAGCTTTGACAGGATGCAGTTAGCCATGAAGACGTTTGCAGTTGATGAGAAGAGCGTTAATGGTTACATTGTATGTAATCCCTCTATATCTTATTAAGGTCACTAAGCCCCTCGCCAGTATCACAAGCTTCTCGGACACGATCTTGCTCCTCAGGTTCTTCGCACGCAGATGCCTAAGCGTTTCTCTGCGCCAGGTCTTCCAGAGCTCAATCACTCTCAAATGTATGCAGTCAAGAGTGTCCTACAAAAGCCCATCAGTTTGATCCAGGGCCCTCCTGGTACTGGAAAAACCGTAACTTCTGCTTCGATCGTCTATCATCTTGCTAAGATGAATCCCGGTCAAGTTCTCGTCTGCGCGCCGTCAAACGTGGCTGTTGACCAGCTCACTGAAAAGATTCATGCCACTGGTCTGAAGGTCGTGCGTCTGACTGCCAAATCCCGCGAAGCCCTAGACTCTAGCGTTGCGTTTTTGACGCTGCACCAACAAGTGGCAAATAACACAACTCACGTGGAGTTGCAGAAGTTGATCATGCTGAAGAATGAACAGGGAGAATTGAGCTCCAACGATGAGAGGAAGTACAAGACATTGATCAGGCAGTGCGAGAAAGAGATTTTGGGTGCTGCAGATGTCATCTGCTGCACGTGCGTGGGTGCTGGTGACCCTCGCCTTAATAAACTTAAGTTTAGGACGGTGTTGATCGACGAAGCTACGCAAGCCGCTGAGCCAGGTGCGAACTTTTATCCTTGAATGAATCATTCATTGACTGACCTCGAATCAGAATGTATGATCCCTCTAGTGCTTGGGTGTAAGCAGGTTGTCCTCGTCGGCGATCATCAGCAGCTTGGTCCGGTTATCATGAACAAGAAAGCAGCACGCGCTGGTCTGACACAATCGCTCTTCGAGCGTCTGGTGGTACTCGGCAACAGACCCATCCGTCTGCAAGTGCAGTACCGCATGCACCCTTGTTTGTCCGAGTTCCCCTCGAACATGTTCTATGAGGGCACGCTACAGAACGGCGTCACTGCTCCCGAACGTCTTCGCAAGAATGTGGATTTCCCGTGGCCCGTCCCGGACACCCCGATGTTCTTCTACCAGAACCTTGGTCAGGAGGAAATATCCTCCAGTGGAACTTCGTTCCTTAATAGGTACTTTCCATGTCATCGTTTCCTATTCACACCTGCTTATCATTGGTCTCAGGACGGAAGCATCCAACGTCGAGAAGATTGTAACCAAGTTTTTCAAGTCGGGTGTCGTACCTAATCAAATCGGCGTTGTCACTCCGTATGAGGGTCAACGTTCCTATATTGTCAACTATATGCAGTTCAACGGATCTCTCAAGAAGGAACTATATAAGGATATAGAAGTGGCCAGTGTCGATGCCTTCCAAGGACGAGAAAAGGATTATATCATTCTGAGCTGCGTCAGAAGCAACGAACACCAAGGCATCGGTTTCTTGAATGACCCTCGTCGTTTGAACGTGGCTTTGACCCGTGCAAAGTATGGAGTTGTCATCCTTGGAAATCCAAAAGTTCTCAGCAAAGCGAGTCAATTTTGTGGTCGATCCTGCAGTTCACTGATCAACTCTTATAGCACCCACTATGGCACTACCTTCTTACACACTACAAGGAAAACAACACACTTGTCGAGGGCCCGCTGAACAACTTACAGGCGAGCATGATACAATTCAGCAAACCTCGCCGTTCTCTCGTCAAGTCCATGGACCAGTTCCGTCGCCACGAGACAAATGCACGGGACTACATCCCCAATACCGGAGGTGCAGGCAGATCTGGCACCCCAAGTCGCTTCGACACTAGTTTCTACCGTACCCATGACGCTCTCGGGTACATCCCGTCCGACGTGCAGTCTCTACGCTCACAAGCCACTTATTCTTCTGGGCTTCCCATGTTCGCTGCGGCTGGTGGATTTGGTCCTGGTATACCCCGTGGCTCTGGGGGTGTTGGGAAGCGCAGCGCGTATGGTAGCTACGCTAGCTCCATCATCTCTCAGGATGCCGGACCACCATGTACCGCAAGCATTGGCGGTTCGGCCATGGCGTTCTCGCAATCAGACCGCTTACAGAGGCGTGGCTCCTTCTCCTCCGCCGCCGGTGCTTCTGACGTGGCCAGCATGAGCGGGTATGATTACAAGAGCCAGGACGGCACGACAGATCTCGACGACGTGAAGAGCCAGTATGCGGGAACGCAATCGGGTATGACTATGTTCTAGATGATGTGAGCTACTCCACTGCCGCGGATCCTATGCGCGCACTCTACGACTCCGCAAGCTGGTATGTGTAGGGCTAGTGCGTGGCTAGTGACGCCACGGCCAGCTAGGCCAGCTCCCTTGCACTTCTTGTTGCACTTTGGCAACCTGTCGGTGTCTTCAGGTTATCCCTTTTCTTCAGAGCAAGTCGGTAGTTGTCATGCGACAGTCTCGTCGCGTGCACAAATGTTACGGTACATCCGTATGCCTGCGTAGTAGTCGGCGGGATGCTCTCCGCGTATGCGGTGTTTGACTTTTAAGTATTTTATGCTTATGCTGGGGATGTTGAAATCAGTATACGGAATACATATGTTTCTTGTATGCAAACAGTTTATAGAAGCCTTGTTAATGCGTTAAATTGATCATGCAAGTATAAGGATATAATCTGTTAGCGCAAGCAATCTTTAGCAAATGACTACTATCTATTCTATGGAAAGCCAGACCACCATGCTCTACTTGCAAGGCTTCTACTTCTTAGAACCTTCCTAGTGAGGTAAGTAGCTTCTATGTGAACTTCTAAACCATCCGTCCATGAGTGAATATCAAGATGTGTTCCAATAGTAGAAAAACCTTGTCGTTGACAGGTTTCGAACCTGTACAGTCCAAGAGAAACAGATTTTGATTCTGTTGTGGCACACTGGCAACCACCTGGCTACCTACGGTGAACTTCTATAGCATTGTAGAAAACAAGTGAAAGAAGTATCTCCACTTGCTGCTACTTGTATCATGGCGCTATGATTGATGTATCATCTTCTCACACATGGTATCATAGACTAGGATATATCACCTCCCTTCTACCATAATGACATTACCGCCTGAATTCTCGCGGTATGAATAAGTAACTATATTTGAAAGGAACAAAATGACATCGTTCGTTCTATAGTTCCACGCCTACAATATCACGAACTCATGAATTCACTGATGCACTGGATTTCATTAGCGCACTGCTTTTCTGCCTTTGGTTTGCTGTCGAGTGCGAGATTTTAGGCAGTCATTCTTTTTCTCATTCGCTTTTTCAGGCTGGACGCATAGTGCTTCACCAAGAGAGGTTCCGTAAATCCAAGAATCCCAAAAGGATGACATTCATGATCCAAATCGGTGGACTAAGATTGACCTTGACGATGTTGAACCTTTTGATGAACCTGATGCATCTCCGACGAGTCCGTCCGGCTTGGAAGTCGAGTCTTTATCCCGTTCGACTCTATGTCAGATGCAGGAACAAGGGATATCACTGAACATCGTTGCAAGTGGGAGGATGAGTTGCGCACCTGCATCCGTGCTCATCGAAAGATGCATGAGTCCAGGCTCTAGGAAGTAATAGTGAATCTATTCGTTTTATGAGGCAATCACGAGTTCCGTAGTACATACATATTTGACATATCGCTAATAGTTTCACATTGCCAGGCATATGCATATAGTGCTACCTTTGAACTGTGGTGAGCAGATAGTCACTCAGGTAAGGTAGTCTGAAACAAGGCGACTCAACGAGTATCTCTCTGTGCTCCGATTTAACGTTGAACAGTTGATAATATGCTCACTCAGAAGAATGATCATACTCAGGCTGGTCGTCACTCTAGTGATAGTATTGCCTTAGCCATGGCTAGAAGCGAAGAGAAGCAAATGTAATGGATAGAAGGATTCCGAGTCAAGGTGCAATGCACATATTGAAGTATGCAGAGGGGGCGTGTTAGGGTGTATACATGCAAAGTGGCGCATGCGGATTGCATCAGAGAAGAGTATGTACAAGTCCGTATGCTGGAGTGCAGCGATCCTTTGCATGCTTTGGCAATTTCATGTTGAGTAGTTGGTGGAGGCATAAGTGTAATAAGTTTTTGCAAAACCGACGCAGGAGCGGGTACGATCCAACATAACGTAGAAGCGCTGGATAAATGTGGCGCCAAGAACAAAGTCACGTCCTCTACCAGACTGTGTGCCAAGGTTTTTAATGACGAGATATATGTAATAGGGACGACCGCCATCAAGCCTGGTGTTGAGAGAACGAGGCCAGATTTGGGCGTCACGGGTAAGAACGAAGATTTGCTGTGCAAAATAGTGAACGGGGTGTGAGGGCAGGATTGATGATTGACGTACATTCCCAAAATGGAAGTTCAAGTCCTCTAAGTCACCGTACTGTCTAGGGGAAATGGCGAGAAGACCAGTCGCCCCATCCATAACACCGCCGGTTTTAGCCTGGTACTTCTCAAAGGCATCTATCAAACGTTGATTAGACAATTATTACACGCTGCACTCTAAATACACACCGGAGGCAATTTTAATAAAAGGGATGCCACTATCGACGACACCAGCAGTGTTGCCCAAGATCTCCGAGATCTCTATATCGCCGTAGGTTATTCTCAGATCAATTCCCCAAGAGTGCGATGAGGGTGGGGTATCGGTGGTATCACTGAAACAAAACAATTACTACCAGTCTGGATTGATCAAGGAGCTGAGGCAGCTTACACGCATACCATGTCACCAGTGTACCTGTTATGGTCAACTCCACCAAAGGTGACCTCTCCCCATTGGATGCGTCGATCCGCAGTGATGGGCCGTAAAAAGATACCAACAACAGGCTGCCTAATCTTGTTTTGGTCATACAGGCAGTCAGTGATAGTCGGGATCGTGTCATCCAGTCTATCTGTCAGGGTCTCGCGTGTCAAGGCTCTAGGCCCGATGCCAAGGACGCCATCTTCACCATGATCGAAGCCCTCCGTAAAATGAGCAACACCAAGTGGGAACTCGGTGACAGTGAGCCCACCACCGAGAGTGACGGTATCCCTGAAGATAGTTCCTATAGATAATCATAAGCATACAAGTTTTCAACTGATATATTGTTGTATATCATACCATCAAAGGAGAACTCCTCATTATTATCATCAGAACCGTACACTACCCTTATCGGCTCCTCAGTGTCGACGCTGGTAGAGGATTCCAAGTATTCACGATCACCGCCAACCCATGTATTCGAGCTGCCGGTGTCGAGAATCAACTTGTCTTCAATGATATATTAGCAGATGCATGTTTTCTCAGTGTTGGACTGACAGGATGTGGGGGGGCTGCCAATGCCAACTGACATTGTGTAAACAAAAATACTGCTCCACACATCAATGGGACGAAGGCGTTGACGTCGGTCATGCGTGTTGTAGTTCCTCAAGGCTGCCACACGAGCCTTATCGTGCTGCGAGAGGTTATTAGTGCCGTTGGAGAAGTCTAGGTTCATGGTAAGGGGGATAGTGATGGGAGAATTGCGAACTTCAACGGGCGATGCTGTGATTGACAAAGCCAGGAGAGCCTGTGACAACAAAGAAGCAGCTAGGAACATGGCTTGCTGGAAAGTATTATCACACTCAGGCTCAGTAGTAGCCCATTATATAGTCATGTGCTAGGGAAAATGACGATGTTGGGCACCTTGGCCACGTATGAAATTTTGAAACATCCCCTTCGTGATGAGGTGGTTGTGAAGCAAGTGCAAGGATTCGGCTTCTCGAATCTCGATAAAATAGTGGGAGTCAAACTTGGCGATTCAGGCCTCGATTTAGACTCGCAAGCCGATGTTCTTAGCTTCAGCCGGAATCGACCGTGAGTTTGAATACAGTGGCAACAGTTTGCTTTCAGGAATTTGAATTTGCAATTATCAGTGACCCTATAAGGATCGTACACGATCTTTGTTATGGTGTAACTTAGTCTGCACTTTTATTATTTGCGCGGTGCGCGTTTCCCACTCCCAATTTTCTTAATCAAATCTGCGCGTTGTCTTTGTATCAGCTGATTATTTGTCCAGCTAGCAGGCCAAGTCACTACATCACGCTCAGGGATGATATCTACAAGCACAACACAGACAAGTAAGTCCGTTTCCCACCATCTTGTCATATCCTTCTCACCTCGTTTTCAGCTAGCAGGAGCTCGCGTTCAGTCTCTATTCCGGCTCCCGTTTATTATGCATGATGGACAGATATTCTACAGTACATGTATTGACGCTGAATCCTTCAAATATGATGAGACTATGCCAAAGTCTTTGTTGAACCAGTACACAATAGTAGCTACCAGCAGGATATTAGGGCTCAAACACCAGTTTCTCTAGTAGAAATTGGCAGGCCTCGGTAATAAAGTGTTCTGCATGACAGAATCATCAGGAAATCATGAGTTTACTTATTCCTTACTTATTTCAAACTTTTCCCACTTATTTCAAATGGACCTACTTTTTTTCTGAAATTTGACAACTGCTTTAAAATTGAGTATTCCAATATGTTTGTTGGGCCTGAGAGACAAGTTTCATTGCATAAGACCAACAATTAGTGACTAGTATGAAGCTCGAGTGACACATTAATGCTGATGATTTTATTTCTCAAATATTCTCTTGAGGTACTATTTGCAAATTAAGAGTCCAATAATTTATAGCACACATTTATAATGATGGCTAACAGATCCTGATAGTTCAGTTGGGACCAGGTGGTAATTTAAGAGAAATAAGTAGATCCATTTGGAATAAGTGGGAAAAGTTTGAACTAAGTAAGGAATAGGTAAACTCATGATTTCCTGATGATGCTGCACCCTCATCAAGAATTTTGAACATGAGATCTTTACAGCCCTTGCTGACACAGCCAAATAACATATCCTTGAAGTGTTTGATGGCATTGCTGTATGGTTGAGGGTTCCTACCATTGAGAAGAAAATGGCCCATACCATTGATAAGATTATAGCCGGAGTATAGGGGGAAAGAATCCGGAGGGCTTCTGGATGAGTTTCTGATAAAGTTTCTGAAAGGAATCTGAAGGATTTCTAGAGGAGGTTTCTGAGATGTTTTCCAGAGGTATTCCGGAAATAGGGGTTCCAGAACAGCGGTGTAAAGATACAATCTAGCCTGGGCTGTAGATAAACCACGGTGAAACGAAGAAACTAGTGCTGGCCTAAGTATAAGTGCAACGATAATCCTACTGAAGGTGTGAGTGAAATGTTCGACCCAAGAGGACTGCAATAGAAGCAATTCCTTCTAAGTTAGTGCAAAGGAAACAAGGAAGTACTAATAAGGCAACGAGGATTCCGGTTTCCGAGGTTAGCGGCAGTAACGGTATATTGGTGGTACTAGCACGATGTCAGTGGTACTCGTGCAGTAAGGATAGCTGCAACGGTTAGCTAGCGAGAGCAAGAACAAAGTTACTTGAGTGAGACAAATATGTTATTACTACTGGCGGTGCGGTAGTGGTAGCAGCAACTCTGTATGAGCGAGAACGTAGGTGAGAAAGGTAGCAACCCAGCGAGATCACTGGCCGTGGTCCGGTTACGAGTAACGAAGTCGAAAGTCGCGTGGTACTTCGAGCGGTAAAGTTACTGGCGGTTAAGCCAAAGAGCGATGTTCGAACAGAGGAAAGTTCAAAAGCAAATGGATTATGACTAGCAAGTGTTTCTGATACTAAGTCCAAGTGAAGGGATGTAACAGGAAGTGCAAGTAACAGTATGTATGTTGAGTCCTTTTTAACATATGTGAGCACGTATGAGATAATTATGCGAGTCCGGTAGCGAGAAGGAAAATAAACAGGGTATTTAGTAAAGAGGTGCACAGCATGCAGCGGCCCCTTGAGATGTAAGGTAAATCCTGCCATAGGTTTAGTAACAGCGGAAGCGAGGTAACTACGCACCAATGGATTCTAGATGGATTTGGATGGGACATGAGGGCATTGGCGCGAGGATCTGGTAAGGGTTCATGGAAGAAGAACGGTTCTGCCTTAGCGGAGCGAAAAGGCTACTTCCTCGCTATAAGGGAATTCTTTGGTTGCTGCCACAGACGCTAACGAGACGCTTGTCGAAAATGGGTTTTGATGGTGTAAAGATATAATCTAGCCTGGGCTGTAGATAAACCATGGCCTAAGCTAGTATGCGAGTCTTGCGCTCTACCTAGTCTGCTACTCTTGCGAGGCAAGAACATTCGACCCTAAAGGGAATGCTAAGTTAATATAGTTTGATAGTGCCCAACCTGTGGTGCGAGAATGCCGTCGGAGGTAGCGAGATGCTAGCGGTGACCTCTGGTCCATGGGAAACTAGCGGTAAAACTGGTGGTAAGCGCGGGAAAGCGGTAGACAAGCGGTAGTGCAAGTGGTAAAACTGTGGTAAGGCGTGGGAAACTGGTGGTAAAACAAGTGGTGAAGCACAGGAAAGCGGTAAAGAGCAGTGGTGCGTGCAGCAGTAAAACAATTCTTAAGAGACAGTGACTTCGGCGAAAGACTTTATTCCGTTAGAGACAGTAGTGGTGACAATTCCTAAGTACTGTGTGTACCATAGAGGGAAAAGTAAGGAACAAGTACAGGTACCTAGGAATTTTATACTAAGGAATAGCTATGAAAACGGAAGGGATAGGATTAACACGCAGCAGACATGTAATAAGACTGCACTACAATTTACAAAACGTCATGTACTGGCGAGACTGGATGGACATAGGATGGACAGTAAATCTTGCTTGAGGATGCCAAATGGGTTCACGGAGATTGCCGAAGATCACTGCTTCACAGGAAAGTTGCCGCAGTACAGCCATTAAGCTGCAACGAGGCTTCCAGAGTGTGGAACGATACTGTTAGATAGGGGTAAACACATGGTAAAGTAGGATGGTGAAGCCGAAGGGTAAGGATAATGATTGCCAGTTGACACCTATATGAAAATGTGCCATTTCAAGCTCAGCATGTATTTGCTTGTCACAACGGTCAGCATGACTTTTCTCGCTACATCAGCTGGGCACTTTGAATATTGACCGTCCCTGGTCAAACATACTGTATGTAAGACTTAGTGTTCCTGCGACTTGCAAGCATGTGGCATGATGCGTGGTATGCGGAGTTTACGAAGCGTGATTGGCAGTGAACTCATGGTATCATGGGAAGGGGATAATGATGAACATGAGGTGCATTATGCGGCGGTTATGAGTGGGGAGTTTCTATAAATGACTGGCATACCCGTGATACCTTGCTTGCCTTTGCTACAGCATGTCTCTCTTCGACCTTGGTTCCGACCTTTGCCCTGAGGCCATTGCCTTGGTTGAGAAGTTTGCCACGATCCGTGCTAAGGTCAAAGCACTGACCAAGTGCGTCCCTGAGGACTGTGAGGACTTAGCCACTGAGAAGAAGCAGTGGATGAACGAGTGGACCCTTGCTATGGTAAGCGATTATTGGCGGTGTACTTTGTCTTTACTCATTTCTACGGTATAGAGTGTGATGGCAAAGTGTCGTTTGGATGGGAAGACCTATAGCCTGGCGTTGGTCTTGCCGCCGGCAGAGAACACTGCGGGACTAGAAGCCAGCAAGGTGTACGATCGGTGGACTGAGCAGGTTCACGCAGCTTTACTTGCCGCGAAGAGTAAGTGTGAGCAAGAGAAGTTAGCCACTGCCGCTGACGAGAAGGGCAAGGAGAAGGAAGTCACTGTGGTAGATGTGCCAATGGAGGAGGTTACTGGTGGTGATGCGGAGGGCATGGTGGCGCCTTTAGCATCAACTGAGGATACTTCGGTAAGTTCTCGTTATCTCTCTTTTGCTTGCCTTTACTTATGCACTATTTCTAGCATCCAAAGCCATGCCCCAGGATTGGTAGGAGACTTGGCGACATAGTGTACTCGAAGCTGTGTGAGCACTGCGCTCATCAGAAGATACTCTGCTCTGGCGAGCGTGGGTATAGCTGCTGGCTGTGCCACAAGCTGAAGACTGGCTGCATCCAATCCAGATACTTCAGTAGTCAGTTCTGTGCATGTCTAACTTCTAACCTTGTTAACTTGTTCATAGAATGTAAGGCCAAGTCTGCGGCAAAGATGCTGCCTACCACCAGCGATAGCAGTAGTGGTAAGGCTGGTGGTGAAGTTACCGCTGGCGGTCCACCTGAAGCGGCAATAGAGCTGATGGAAGGGGAGGAGATGGATATGGGAGAAGTCACTAGGCAAGTCGCTGAGGACTCTGACATGGAGGATGAAGTGGAATTCCAGTGACAGCTGGATGAGCTGCGCGCCGTTCCTGACCTGTTCTTCTTGGCTGATGCTGAGATGCGGAAGCTGGATGTGCGGTATGTGCAGATGCAAGGCCTGATGAAAGAGATGGCCGCTAGCATGAAGTATCTTCATTGCTATGTGGACCGCATCAAGAAAGCGCGTGGTGACTGAGTACTTAGTGTCTCTCTTCCTTCGTACCATATACTTGTATACTGTAGCGCATGCATATGAGTCTTTCTCTTGTGGTTGTACCGCTGGTAAGGAAAAGTGAGTCGGTGGTCCTGTCCAAATGTCCCATGTCCATATCCAAATTCCAGTACTAGTCCATTGAGTGCCTGTGTGATATAGTAAAGGTAAATGAGCGCTCACATAAGATGAGACTAGAGTGAAAGTACGGCCAAAATTGTGAGTTGCTGCTTGTCTTGTCTTCATCGTTGCGCTTCCTTCTTCTATTCCTGCATGATACTGCTGCGTGCATGATGTCCTTGGTTCTGTCAAATGTGCGTGGTGTGCTGCCTCTGTGGTAGAAGGAAATATGTATGGTAATGATCTGTGCGCGGTATTAGTCCATTCTTTGCAGTCCATTGCGGTATTAATTCTGATATAAGAGTCTGTTCGCTGTTAGCGCGTAGCATAGGTAAGTGAGATCTAGAGAGTGGAAACTTTGATAAGGGAAACTGAGACACTGGCCGAAACCCAGGGTAAAACTGACTATCATACTGAGCGGTATTTGTTTTTGTGTTTTTGTGTTTTTCTGAGAGTGCATGGTATTAGAGAGCGGCGGTATGATAACGAGTGTTGGTAGTAGCAGTATGGGATAGGTGGGGTTAAGCGTCAGCGCTGAAGCCAATGTCTTCATCTGCCGGCTCTTCATCATCTTCTCCTGCCAATGAGTCCAATGCTTCTTTGTCTAGACCGCTGACGCTAGGAACTGAAAGTTTAGTATTGGTACACGGGTGATAAGGGATCAAGCAGAACACTGCATAATGCAGTTTGGATATGCTGCCATCTAGCTCGGCTAGCCAGTATGAGCTGCCGTTGGTATGACGCACTACTACCATTGGACCGAGGTACCATGGCTTCGTCTTTCGACTCAGCTCGTAAGCAATCTTGGAATTACACACTAAGACTGACATGCCTGGAGCAAAGTTATAGTCTTTGATAGTAGCGCTGTACCGGCGCTCAAATTGCCGTACAGAGTTGAGTCTTGCCTTGGTGACTTTTTCTCTGATGCTGCAGAGGTCTTCTTGCCGCTTCTGTAACTGCCACACGCAGTAAGCGATGAGATTGGTGGTGGAGAATGTCTTTTGACTGGGTAGGTCTACTAGAAAGGTACTTTCAGTGAGATCAAATGGAAAGATTGGCTCGACACTGTGAACCATAAAATATGGCGATAGCCCAGTGTCATGATGAACGGTAGCACGCTCGGCCCAGAACACAGTATGAATGGTCTGGTACCAGCAGGACTTGTCCCCCTTGCAACTTTTCATGATGGCCTCCTGGACATCATAATGACGCTGCTCGACAATGCCATTGGCTTGCGAGTTGTAAGGAGAGATGCAGATTGGGTGAATCCTGTAACAGTTAGCTAACTCTTCTACTGCTGCAATAAAAGCTGGCCCATTGTCAGTAACGATCTCAGTGATAGGTCCCCACTGACACAGAAGCTCTTCGAAGATGAAGGCGCTAAGGGTCCTGGTGTTTTCCTTATGTAGCATATGCCATTCTGGGTAGCTGGTAAGAGCACAGTGTGCTTGAACTAAGTGATTGAATCCGCCAGCTTTTGGCATCATCATAGTGTCAAGGTGTGCGCACCTAAAGATACCGCTGGGTACAGGGACGGTTGGCGGTATGTGCAAGTGGTGAGTCTGCCTGATCTGGCACTTGTGACAAGTCCTGTTGTACCATTTGATATTATCAATAATATATGGCCACCAAAAACGCAAAAGAAGTCTAGCGTGAGTCGCAAATACTCCCTTATGACCTAAGTCGTCGTGCGCTTCCTTCAGGATATGCAAGCACTTAGCTGCCGGTACAACTAGCTGATGTTTGCCGAGCGATTGCTGCCGGAAGAGGCTATCCCCTAACATGAAGTACTGAACGAGTGTTTTAATGAAGGACATAAATTCCTTGTCAGTCAAGCTTGCTGGCCGCTTGCAGTCAGTCAGGAATTGCTGAATTACCAGCATATGTTCGTCTTGGGCTTGGGCGGCCTCTGAACGCTGTATTACGATGCCATCACTATTATGGGTTATGATACCTAAACATGCAAGTAGTGTGGGTGGTTGAGTTAGTGAGCATGGCATGGGTGAATAATGAGGGTGCCGCAGGATGTTGCCGCAAGGACCTGCAACTACGCAAGCCCTGTCATTCAAGATCTCCATACTGAAGGAGTACGAGTGGTCTAACCAATCCTCATGGTCATCCTCCTCAGCATGATCTTCGTCTGCGGCAGGTCTCCTTGAGAGACCATCAGCGCTGGTATGCTTGGTTGCGGGTACATGTACGAGATTGAATTGAAACAAAAGTATACCTGTGATCCAGCAATTGATCATAGCATTAGGCTAGAGATCTGGGTTATTGATCATCCCCTTGATATACTTCGTGTCCACCTCAACCATAAGGTTGACGATGCCAAAGATATACACCCACATAGTGCGCAATGCTCTGAACAACCCATATAGCTCGAGCTTCACTTGCGAGTAGCGGCTCTTGACTTCAGTAAGTGTTAGTGAACCAAAGTGGCTAGGGTAGCGCTTCATGTCCTCACCGATTTGCAAGAGTATAAAACCTATGGCAATAGAAGAAGTGTCAACGGCTAGAATGACTTCTCACCCAGAAACATAATCAAGCGGTTTTAGCGCTGGCAACTGCATAATAGCATCCTTGAGCGCTTGCATAGCTACCTTCTGTTCTTGACCCCACTCGAATATGATGTTCTTGCGCATCAGTGCTACTAGTGGTCTCGCTATCTTGGCGAAATCCTTGATGAAAATACGCAAGATGCTGCAGGTACCCAGGAAGCCCCACACATGCATAATAGTGCTACACTCAGGCCAATCACAGATCTTTTGTACCTTCCCAGACTCTGGTACATGCCCTTCGAAGGTACACATGTGCCCTACAATATTGGCAGTAGGCGTGGCTGAAACGAACTTTTTGGCAGAAACAGTTAGCCCAACCATATGCAAGTGGTGCAAGACGCAGTTAACCACAATTAGGTGTTCCCAGATGAAGCGGTGAATGCCAGCGTTTTCTGGTATGGTCTCATATGAGCTGTCAGCTCTCTGATACCGCGTCTTTACCAACTTCACGGCAATGTCATCAATGAATGGGAATGTATACATCAGGATCTCATCTTGTAGAACGAAGCAAATATCCCCTTGAAAGAGCTGTATGCCATTAGCATGGCCCATCAGGAGCATGGTTAGGCAGTAAGGCCCCAATGGTGTACCAACAACTTTTTCCAGCGTGGCAGGAGGGATTGGGATGGTGTGTGCGGTACTGTCAGTATCTTGTACAGCAAAAAGTACTTTTCATTGAGACAGCCACGTTCTGACGCATCCCAAGTGAAGGCGGTCTCGTGTTCATGAACAAGCCAATGTACAAGCTTGTCCTCCTCTGGCCATAGCCACTTTGCGGGATCCAGATCGAGTGTGTCAGCTCTCTCTTGGGTAAACTGCTTGCCAGGTACAAAGTCTGGTGGGTGCAGTGGTAACTCAGGTAAACTGGCCAAAGGGTCTGGCAGTAATTCCCGTTGCACGTGGTACTCTGGTGGCATGGTAGTTGGGACGGTGTTAACTTTCTTGCCCACAGGTTTGTAGATGTAGGAATGTGTGGTTTCGTCGTAGGTATAAACACTGTAGAAGGCTTCAGTAGACTCGGCATTAATGGAGGCACTGCTTGCAACCTTACTGCTACCGCTGATATCATCGCTCGACATCGCTCACTCGACGCAACTGTTTCTGACTATATCTCGACCATGGTAGCACCGCTACACACAACGCTAGTTCCAGTGGCATCATCGCTGACCGCGGCAACTTACCACTGACCACGGTGCTTCATTCGCACATAAGTTAGACTCGAACTTGACCATACTAATAGGCATCCCCCTTTAGGGTCGAACGCTCTTGTTTTCACAAGTGAAGCAGACTAGATGGAGCGCAAGACTCACATACTAACTTAGGAGGTAGTTTATCTACAGCCCAGGTTAGGTTGTATCTTTACAACTGGAGCCCACCATGAGGGGGTCCTTTGGTATAGTTTTGTTCTTGTCTCAATCGCTTACTGCACGCTCGTCACCGCAGTTATTACCGCACCACTACGCTACTGATAAATATGTCTGACAGATTTTGCATGCCACTGCGCCGCATGGCAGCGGCACCATACTTTGATGGTAACCCAAGAGAATTGCTAACATTCCTCGCTACTGTAGATGAGCTGGCAGACTTGGCTGGCATCGCTGATAAAGCACGCATCAAGGTGGCTATATGCTATGCAGACCCTGATGAAGCAGAAGTATGGGAATGTCTTGACGAATACAATGGTAACAGCTTTGTAGACTTTGCTAATGCTATCTTGCACTTGTACCCAGAATGTGGTCCTATTACATTCAACCGCACAGTTACCACTGAAGCAGTCGCTCCACTGGCAGGCCCCTATCAGGGAAACACTATTGAGCACTCTGATGCTGACGTACTGCAACAAGTTACAGCATTGGAAATCACTACCGCTGAGCAAGTATCGCTACCACTCGAAGATAACGCACCACCGGTGGTTCAGCAATTGCTAATGGCACCAAGTACAGACAGCACTATGCTACCTATGGCACTACCGTGCGAGGATATGGCACCCTTGCCAGTCCAAGCACTCGACGAAAGTTTGTCCCTGAATGAACCATGCTATACTGACGACACTGTGTTTTGCACCATTTATACAGACAGCAATGCATACTGCTCGCTAGAAGAAACAGATGAAATGGGAATTGACTTGGTTAGTACTGACATTTCACTGACAGAACTTTTGATGATCATGGAGCCTGAACACTCTCAAGACAAAGTACCGCAGACCGCTAGCACCGATAGCGAAGAAGTTATAGAAGTATCACTGGAAAGGTATAGTATAGTAGAAGCGCCGATGCATACCGCAGAAGCAATGCTTACCACTCAGACTATCACCGCACGCTTACCACTGACATCTAAAGAAACGTTCACCACAGGAGCTATTCAGCTGAACTTGCAGACCACATGTGCCTACCGCTGTGTGTTGACCGCTGCGTTAGTATGCAAAGACGATGGTCTTACCAGGCCATACTGCGTTCCTAGCCTTACTGCGGCTAGAAGGTTTATTATCGACTACTGGCATACGTTCTTGTGGCAGACGACAAAGCGCGGCCTACCACCTGCTAGTTGTCTGCCAACTATCGTCCCACAGTACTGCAGGCCATCTCAGTACGAACGCAGATCATGCAGTATCCATTGCAGAAGAAGAAGCTAACCCCAGAAGTCAAGCATCAAAGACCCAAGCACATATACCCGCCAGCAGAAACCCCAACGGCATCATTCATTACCCTACTGCCACCGACATTCGCTAATACCACCCTTGTTACTTGATCATAAAAACAAAGAAAAGAAATACCGCATGCATACGATAGTCTCTGTTTTACCCTAGGTTTCATCCAGCGATCAGTTCCACACTTTCAAATGCACACTCACATGGCATCACTTACATACATTAGCACAAATGAGCGCACAGACTTTTGTTATGGTACGAAGGACTATATCGATTGGACAAGGAATACCGTGCACCGCTAAAGTACTATATACCTTTTTCTTCGAATGTGTAGGCAGCACACCATGCCCATTGATTGATAAGACAGGAGATATCACGCCGAAGCTTACTGCAGTGGCAATACCGCAGGCATAGATGAAGATAGCGCAACAAAGAAGACAAGACAAGTGGAACCTTGCACAGACTTGCAGTATCAGTTCAAATTGTGTTGACCGCAAGTGAGCGCTTACTATACATTACTGTTTATCTTAGGCATCAAATGGACTATGACTTGCACTAGGACTTGGACATGGAGGCATTTGGACTTATTGGACCTCCCAAGGACTTAGGCATTCACACTGTTATTGGAGCCGCCAGGACCCCTATTATTGCAGCAACTATTCTATGGTACAAGATATAGTACAGGAGCTAAGGTACAAGTACAAGGAAAAGAGAAAGAAGAAGTATCTACAGGCGGCGGTTCATACAACCGCGGAGAAAGTTCATGTTTCCCACCAACTCCCTCATCATTCCCTCCATCTGCATAAAGCATGCTTGGGTGTCCTCAAGCTGAGCCGCCATCAAGAAGTCCAGATTTTCACCTTGCAGGTC
Source organism: Suillus spraguei (assembly GCA_016800925.1). NCBI lineage: Eukaryota > Fungi > Basidiomycota > Agaricomycetes > Boletales > Suillaceae > Suillus > Suillus spraguei. Next base: position 65,076 of record JABCPU010000291.1, read on the forward strand.
CTGCAGATGCTGCGCGACATCCACGGCTTCCTCCTCAGATTCTTCTTCCACCGCTGCCAGAGACTGCGCCTTAGCAGCGAGTTTTGCTGGGCAGGGGGGAGACGCGACCACCGCTGGCTCACTGTCAGTCACCTCAATGACTTCATCCAGTTTCTTGGATTTTACTGCAGTGGCACTCTTGGAGCTGCTGGTGCCAGCGACCACAGGCGGCGTCTTTGCCGTGGGACGCATCCTTTTGTGACGAACTAAAAGTCAAAATGAGTTAGCACAGAAGTAAGTCAAGAAAAGAAAGAAGAACCCACCTGTGTTATGGGAGCACCTATGTTTGTGCTTGTGGCAGTTATCACAGACCTTGTCTGGCTGGCTGGTGCAGATTATGTCCCACTTGGCGCAATTTTCGCACTTTGTGGTGTGCTGCGGATTGCCAGTGCGCATGTGAGCAGCCTTTGGCTAAAACAAAATCAGTAAACACTAAGTCAAAGAAAGAAAGAAAGACTCACCGGTGGTTGTTCTATAACTACCTCTAAAGACTTCTTTGAGGAGGGCCACACTACCCTCTTGGGTGCGGGTGCTTCCTCCTCCTCCTCACTGTCACCGCCAGCACATCTTCCGCCTCAGGGTCCTCCTCCAGGGACCGTTTCTTCCCTTTCCCCTTGTCAAGTACTGCAGGCTCAGATGGAGCCGCAGCAACCTTCTTCTTTCCTCAGCTGCTTTCTCAGCGGCAGCGACTTCCAAGCAATAAGTGCTTACGATTGGCATTACTGCATTTGCCGCGAGTACCTCCTCAGGCGTCAAGCCCAAGCTAAGGCTGTGTGCCATGCCTTTGTGGCAGCACTCTTCTACATCACGCTAGAGAAAAGATAAGTTAGTACACTACTGCTAAAGAAGAAAGAGAAAAGATGCACGAAGAAGTGCTCCCAAGCTTCACCCACGATCCTTCTCTTCCAGCAGCTCCTCATTGTTGTCTGGTGTGGAGAGGATGAGACTGTCCAATTTCTCTTGGAGGGCGGCGAGTTTTGTTTGCGCCGCTGATGGTGCAGGTGGGAGCAGAGACATCAAAAGCAAAGGATGATGATGACATCGTAGTATGAGGTAAAGATGGGAGAAAGTAGAGAAGTCCAATGATGGCCCTTTTGTAGGGAACGGTAATTTCATGACCACACGCATCACACTCCGCTGCATTGTCCACAGTCACAGCACGGCGCATCCACAATTCCACGTTGCATGGCAAATTCCGCTTATGCATCTCATCACATGATCTTGATATTGCTTGAATTCTTGCTAAGTCCCTTACCAGCGGTATAGTTGACTGGGGACGGTCAGTTTCTAAAGTTCCCAGGGGATGTAACGAACATATTGGCGCTGGGCTTAAAACCCCATCTTTTGACACTCGTCTCACATCTATAGGAGTTACCACTTGTCCATGGCCATCTTACCCCTTTAGCATTACTGGCAGCATCCCACATTTACTGCACACCTGTTACGAACTAGGGTGGCATCACCAGCAACAGTGAAAAGACACAGACGGTCTGCTGGGAAGTTCTACAATGTCCAGAAGAGGACAAGGTGAAAGTACAAGGAACACGTTCTGAGTACTATCAAGGGTTCCGCCTCAAAGACAAGTCTAAGAGGTTCTACGAGAATAGAGATTAAGGTTAAGGAGTGCTTAGACTTAGAGATGATTCAAGATGACTAAAGATTGGAGATCTTTAGCGAAGAGGAATCTAGGTAAAACCCAGTAAGATTAAAGTAAGGAATCTACTACAAGTACACTGTGCTTATATAGGTACATATGTGCGCACAGACCAGGTAACCGTGGGAATATAAGTGCATATCCTAATAAGGAAGGCATGTATCATACAAGCATGTTGAAACGCATGAGTCAGAGATGAAAGCATGTGTTTAGCGTACGTGTATGCTAAACCAGCTGAGTCGAGAATGGAGTCATGGGAATCATGACATCACATGATATACGTATCATTGATGTACTAGTTGAATCATGCAGTCATGTGATGTCTGATGGAAGTGGAAGTGTCCGAGCAATAAGCTCCATATCACGTGATATACGAGAATAGGAAAGAAGAATGAATAGGGGCACGTATGACTGTAACAGCACCATACCGACTACCGCACCACATTCCACGTACCAATGTCCTCCCATGTCCTTGCCACATCCGCATAGCTCCATTTGGTGTGTCATTTGTTTTATGTTCATTATCACTGATTCCACAGCAAGTCTTATTACATGTTGCCTTGTGCCGCAGCGCCTCACGCTATGTTTACATATGGTGGTTACTGCACTTGAGCACTACTGATCTTGCCTAGAGTATTCCGAGTACATATGATTTAGGATATAAGCACTGCATACCCCGCACGATACAGTACCTGATTTTACACCATTGCATGTACTATAGGTCAGGATTATTGTCTAGCTCTGGATCTACCCAGTAGTAGATGTAGTCTTTAAAGTTCCTTATCGCTCGTTAATCTATCACACTCATTCGCCGTTACCGCTGGCATACTGCTGGACTTTTGACTGTTATTTTGACTGAACTTCTCATGCACCGCTACTTTACCGCTGAAAGTACCACGGCTTTCTTTACTGTTTCTTCACACTGCTCACAACTTTACCGCTACCGCTGATATCATTGCTCGACGCAACTGTTTCTGACTATATCTCAACCATGGTAGCACTGCTACACACGACACTAGTTCTGGTGGCATCATCGCTGACCCCGGCAACTTACTGCAGACCAAGACACTTCATTCACACATAAGTTAGACTTGAACCCGACCATACTAATAGGCATCCCCCTTTAGGGTCGAACGCTCTTGTTTTCACAAGTGAAGCAGACTAGATGGAGCACAAGACTCACATACTAACTTAGGAGGTAGTTTATCTACAGCCCAGGTTAGGTTGTATCTTTACAGCGGTAATGGTTCTTGAGAAATGAAAGAAGAAGAAGAATGAAACATTTGGGAGTCTCCCTGCGCCATGTGTGGCTCATCGATCTTTAAAAATTCTTCTCAGTAGACGTTGCTGGGCACTTAGCGCAACCCTGACATTTCTTTACCCATGGCTGCGTGGGTATGCATATGACCTTGCCATTATTAGGGTCAGTGAGTGTAAGGTCCTGCTCATCACTTGGCGTGTCCTCAGTATTACATGCCGTCATCATGTAGAATGGTCTTCCTAGCAAGAGATCAAAGTTAGCGGTCTTGACAACTTGTATCTGGAACAGCATTTTGCTGGTTCCAAAGTTTAGCGGTAAGTTCTCAATGACTCCTAGCATCTTGTTGGTAGACGTGTTAGCTGATTCCATGTTGATCTTGTGGTCCGGTCTCAACGGTGTGGAACCCAGCACACACCAAACTTTTGCCGGCCTGACAAGACATTCAGCGCCCTGGTCCAATGTGAACATCAAGACCTGGCCCTTGGTAATGGCCATGATAGCCTGCAGCAGTGCAAAATGTTCTGCGACCACTCATCCGTCAGCACCTCATGAGCGGTAATGCTCCCAATACTTCATCTGTTCCCTAGCGCTAGGCATGATGCCTAACTCATTGACTAGCGCAGCATTAATGCTAACCCACTTGTTGGTAATGGCTTCCTTAAGGTTCTTGCAGATCTCCGGCACTACCGCAATTAGTTTGTGTACTGGTATGGTAACGTCAGAGTCCAGAATACGGTTGATGACACACCTATCAGCATCCTTGTCTTCCAGTGGATGCTGGTACCTATATTGGGGTGCAGGTTGGTTGGCGGCATCAGTAGACGAAGAAGAAGTTGCAGGTGCTGGAGGTGCTGTACTTTTGGCGGTATCAGTAGACAAAGAAGAAGTCACAGGTACTGGTGCTGAGTGTGGGGTACTTTTGGCGGTAGGTGCTGCTGGCTTAAGGATCTAAGTACTGGGGTTGGGCGTCGCACTTGCTTTGACTTGGGGTGAAACCACCTCCTCAACCATGTCAGCAGCCTTAGAGGATGGTCCCGCTTTAGGTCTTGGCGGCATCTCAACGCCATCAAACTGCACGGTCTTTCCCTTGTCAGATTTCCTAGCAGCATAAGCGTCAGCATTATTATCATCGTACAAATCCTGTGCCAGACGCAAGTCATTAGCGTGTTCCACTTCAGTGTCTGTCCTGTGAATGGCGTTAGTGTGCAAGAATGCAGAGGGATTGATGTTGAGCATGGCGTCATGCCCATGCTCAACCCAGCAGTACAGGTTTCTCAATACCATAGTGTTAGCTCCCATAGCGGGGCTTTTGCTTGCCAAGTGGTCAAGGCTTCATTGGAAATCGGGACCAAGACGAGGGACCGCATTGCCGTTAGGCAGAACTATGCGCCCATTCCTATTAATGATCTTACTGTCGCGTATGTACACTTCCTTGATTGTGCAATCCAGCATCTTGTGCAGACCACTGCAGAAGTGGCACGTGATGGGGGCATACTGCACATACTCTCGCTTGATCACAATGCCAGGATTGGCTGGTTGTGTCTGTGGTTGCAGTGACACCTGTTGAGCAGTAGAAGATTTAGTGTATGCCGGCAAGGAAGCTGGCGCCATTACAGTAGTGGAGGTACTTGGCAAAAGAAAGATTGCTGCTTCGTATACCTTTTTGATGTTGTAAGGATCTTCTGGGTGATGCGCGGTAAGCGTAATCTCAAGCTGCTGCATAATAGTGGTCTTGGCAGTAGCGTGGAATCCATCAAGAAACAGACGGTCCTGCTCAAGTTCAGCGAGCTTCTTTTTAGTGATCAAGTGCTGAGAGATCTTGAGGAACTTCCTATAGTACAGCCCGAGATCCTCTTGCGAGGTCATTGGCATACAGGCTTGTTCTGCACAAAGGTTCTCAAGGTCAGTGCGGGTGAAGCAGCGGTTGCCTTCACATCCAGGGTACAAAAGCTTTACTGCTGCAGTAAACTTAGCCCAATCTGGCAGACTGGCTTCGTCAAGTATCTCCCATGTCTCGGAGTCATCAATAGGCGCATATCTCAGCACTGCCTTAATAAGGTGCTTGCTGGTCAAGTTGGCATGAGCGCCTAAGAGTTCTACATCCTCGAAAAGCAGCAAAAGGTGTGCTGGGGTGCCATCAAATTTAGGCACAGCATCTGTGCCCCTTAGTGGCATATGTAATGGAGTTGTTGTTACAGTCGTACGTGCCCCTATTCATTCTCTCTTTGTCTCCCTTATTTGTACATCATGTCACATGACTCCGACTCATATGCTCAACGCATCTGTACTATAGTTGCCTTCCTTGTTTGGATACGCACTTACATTCTCACATCTCCCTTGGTCCGTGCGCACATATTGGTCTATTTAAGCACGTTGTACTATGCTTGTATACTTCACTTTAATCTTACTGGGTTTTACCTGGAACTTCCTTCGCTTAGGTCTCCAACCTAAGTCGTCTTGAATCATCTCTAAGTCTAAGCACTCCTTAGCCTTAGTCTCTATTCTTGTAGAACCTCTTAGACTTGTCTTTGAGGCCGAACCCTTGATCGTACTCGGAACACGTTCCTTGTACTTTCACCTTGTCCTCTTCTGGACATTGTAGAACTTCCCAGCAGACCGTCTGTGTCTTTTCACTGTCGCTGGTGACGCCACCCCAGTTCGTAACAAAACCAGAGAAATGCACCTTCGATGCAGAAGAAGTGGAATACCTTGGAATGATAATTCGCCCCGGACAGGTTGCTATGGACACCGCCAAAACTAAGGGAATCGCCGAATGGTCGATACCAAAATCTGTAAAAGAAGTATGGTCATTCCTTGGTTTTTGCAACTTCTACCGCACATTCATTTCCCATTACTCTGATATCGCCCGCCCCCTTATCAAATTAACAAAGAAAGATAAGGTCTTTGATTGGTCACCCAAATGTATGGACACCTTCGACAAACTAAAACGACACTTCACATCCCAGCCAGTACTCTGCAATCCTGACCCTTCCCAACAATTTGCCATTGCTACTGACGCTTCGCTTGTAGCAACTGGCGGAGTTCTTTTACAGACTGATGAGAATGGTGTTTATCACCCATGCGCGTATCTCTCGCAACCTTTGAACCCCGCAGAACGCAATTACCAGATCTTTGATCAGGAACTCCTTGCCATAATCCGGGCATTGAATGAATGGCGTCATTATCTTGAAAGGAAACCCGCATCCTATCCTGGTATTCACTGACCACAAGAATCTTCTGTACTTTAGAAGTGCACAGAAGCTGACCCATCGCCAAGCACATTGGCAACTGATTCTGTCTATTTATGACATTGAACTGCATCACGTTGCAGGTACCAAATTGGTGGTACCCGATGCCCTCTCTCGACGGCCCGACTATAACTCTGGCAAAGACGATAACGATGACCAGACTCTCCTCCCTGATACTCTATTCGTTCATCTTATTGATACCGACCTAACAGATGTCTTGTCATCCTCTGACCCCCTCGACGACCCTGTCTTCAAAACAGCATCCGACGCTCTAGAGGGCGTGTGCCTTCCCCCTATGAAGTCAGCACTTTCTGACTGGAAAATTGAGAAGAACATCCTCTATTTTAAGAATCACTCCTACATTCCAACGGCACATCGTCCTGAGATCCTGAAACGGTATCATGATCATCCTACCGCAGGACATCCCGGTAGATTCAAAACTGAAGAACTCATCAAACGGGAAGCTTGGTGGCCTGCTATGGGTTCCTATATTCGGAAATATGTGGAGGGTTGTGCCCTTTGTCAGCAAATGAAAGCGGATACGCACCCTGTTTGCCTTCCGCTTACCCCGATCCCCTCCTCTGCGACTCGCCCTTTTTCTCAGGTCTCTGTCGATCTTATCACTGACCTCCCTGTCTCTGGCAGCTTTGACAGTATCATGGTCGTGGTAGACCATGGCCTTATGAAGGGGGTAATTATTATCCCTTGTCTGAAAACCATCACTTCCGAAGGCATTGCCAAATTATTCCTGAAACACATTTATTGTCGATTTGGACTCCATGACAAAGTTATCTCTGATCGTGGCCCACAGTTCCTTTCTCGCTTTTCCAAGGAGCTTGCCCGACTTCTCGACTATGTCATCGCCCCATCTACGGCTTATCACCCTCAGACTGATGGTCAAACTGAGCGACTCAATCAGGAACTAGAAACGTATCTGCGCATCTATTGCCGCAATAACCCTGAAGATTGGATAGAACACCTACCAATCACTGAATTTGTTCACAACCACCGAAAACATGATGCAAGGAATGCATCACCTTTTTATCTAATGATGGGATATGAACCATGCGCCATCCCTCACCTGATCCCTGACTCATCTGTCCCTGCAGCAGAAGATCGAGTACGATCCCTGCAGAAGATAAGAGAAGAAGCAATCGCCTGCCATAACATTGCTATGCAAACAATGGCCGAACGATCCCGAGGAGAGAAGTACACTCCATGGAAGATCGGAGATAAGGTCTGTGTCATATACCATACTTCTAATCTCAGATCCAACCATATCTGTCCAGTCCACAGATCCTGTCCAGACCACCCATCCGAATGTACTCACTTCTCGCATCTTAACTCCCTTGTGTACATCTGCGTCTATCTCCTTTCGTCATTTCTCCTGCTACCGGTACTCCGGCTGTTTATATTTCCGTCCTGTGTTACTGATCCGTTTTCCTGTGTTCATTTCCGATTCATGCTTACTGATCCGCTGTGCATTAACTACTAGACTTCCGTTACACTTCGTACATAGCCCTCGGTCCCGGACTTGCTGATTATCCGTCTTAGATACTTACAGTATATAAACCACTTGTAGATCTCCGTAGAACCTTAGTTCGAATATCATCTTAGATTCTACTCATTCTGCCTCCTCCGGACTTAAGCCACTTTCCGCTTGAAGTCACCTTCCGAGACTTAGGATTGATTCCTATAGTCTATATCTCCGACTCTATCTTCAGATAGTCTATCTCCGTTAGTTTCTAGTTAGGGACTTGTTCCGAAGCTAGCCTTAATCTCTGTCCTCCCCTTACGTTCCGAATAACCTTCGGACGTACCATATCCAACACCTTCGGACACCCGGATCCATCACACAACTCCTTCCGGGTCTTCGGACGAATAACTCCTCCCTGAAATAAGGGGCATTACTCGAGAAAGGGGCACAGTGCACGAACTGAGGCCAAAGCCCTTCAGATCTCTCTACCCTTGAGTACAGTCTTAACAGTATATTCGAACTCAAACCTTTCCGAGTAACTTAGCAACCATCCCATATCATGCCTCCCCATAAAACTCAAAACACACTCCGAGGAGCCGGACTTGGTCCGATCCAACGAGATCCCACACCCATCATCCAAACATTCACCAGTTTCTCTCAACGCCGTGCAAGCATGAGCGACATAGGTCAAAGTATCTCCGCCCGTCAAGTCAGACCGGATCCGATAACACCTACTCGGAACCCGGATAACCCAGACTCCAATTCACGCCCGACCATTCGCTTTGATGATGAGCTGCGCAGTAACCCACCAGATGATGAAGTTGATGATCCAGACAACGAGGACCTGGATGACGAAGAAGATAAAATCCACCTGAGCCCTCAGGACCAGGTCCTAGCTCAACTATCTGTAGCCATGAACCACCTCGCTCGCAGTAGCTGTCGCACCCCCACCTCGGATGATAGCAAAGTCAAAATCCATGAGCCAGATACCTTTGATGGGTCCGAACCTCGCAAGCTCCGGGCATTCTTCGTCCAATGTGAGCTCAACTTCCAGAGCAAACCTAGCGCTTTCCGTTCCGGACGCGCTAAAGTCAATTTCGCCCAATCCTACCTTAAGGGTATGGCTCTCGAGTGGTTTGAACCGGACCTCCTTTCGGACGGATATAGCAACCGTCCGGACTGGATGGATGACTACTCCGAGTTCATGCTCGAGCTCCAAACCAATTTCGGACCACACGATCCCTCCGGAGACGCAGAGATGCAGTTAGAACAACTCCACATGCGTGACGGACAACGGATCAACAAGTACATTGTAGAATTCCAGCAACTTGCCTCCCAAGTACGCGAATGGGGAGACGGAGCCCTACGACGCCAATTCTACAATGGACTTCCGGCCCAAATCAAAGATGAGATTAGTCGCATGGGTAAGCCCACTACCCTTTCGGAGTTCAAGACTCTCGCCCAGACCATCGACGCCCGTTACTGGGAACGGAGGGGCGAAGTCACCCGAGAGAGTAGAACCACCTCTTCCAATCCTCCCAGGCAGTCAACATCCGACCGGACAAATTCTAACTCATCCGGATCCGATACGCCCAAATTCAATAAACCCACATCCTCCACAACATCCTCTGCCCCAAAAGTTTCGGATCTCCCTAGCGTTGTTGGTGCGGACGGAAAGCTAACCACCCAGGAGCGTCAGAGACGTATTGACAAAAGGCTCTGTATGTTCTGCAGCAGACCTGGTCACACTGCCCGGGAATGCACCAAATCCACTTCGCGCGCTGCCAAAGGCCGCGCTACTGTGCTCGCTCTGGAAATGGAACCGGAAGCCTCGGATGAGGCAAAAAATTAGTCCGCGACCCTCCTGACTCCGTACAGGATGAGGGTCGCGTTGGCCCAACCCGTGCAACGGAACTACAACTCAACGCTGTAACTCTTCCTGACCCGAACTCTCTGTGTCCATATGTCTCTCTTCCATCTTTCTCCAATATATCTGACTTTCCGGCCCTCATAGACTGTGGTTCCTCCCACTGCTTCATAGACACTGATTTCGTCCGAGAACATAAAATTCCTACCTATCAGATTCCTCCGCTTCCACTCCGTTTATTTGATGGTACATGCAATAACAATATTGTCGAAGCCATAAACTTATCCGTCCGATTCTCCTCCGGTGTAATCACTTCCGACACGTTCTACGTCACCCCTTTGGATTCCTCATGTTATATCATTCTCGGATATAGCTGGCTCACCCGACACAATCCGTTGATTGACTGGGTATTGGGCAGCATCGAGTTCCGAACTACTGAACAAGGAGTGCCATTAACCCCATCCGCATCACCGCTGCCTCCAGACACACCGACCATGGCAGGAAAATCCAATCCGACACCTCTGTTACCTTCGGGTATTCCACCCAAGGAAGATCCCTCCCCTTCAATATCTCCGTCGCCTCAGAGCACCCCATCCGTGGCAGGGACTCCGCCTCTGACCAAATCCGAACCCTCCGCTGGTACTCCAGTCCCTAACATATCGTTGATAAACGCAGTGGCCTTTTGCCGTGCCTGCAAGTTAGAAGGATCTACTCAGTTCAGCATCTACCTCCGTCCCTCCGAAGTAAACCTTCGATCCGCATCCGTATCATCCGATCCTCCAGACCTCTCCAGAATCCCTTCCGACTACCACGAATTCGCGGATGTCTTCGACAAAGGCAAAGCCGGACAACTTCCCCCACATCGACCCTACGATCTCAAGATTGAGTTGGAAGAAGGGGCTAGTCCGCCTCTCGGAACCATATACTCCCTTTCTCCGGTAGAGCTTGAGGCCCTCCGGAAGTTCCTTGATGAAAACATCTCGTCCGGACTCCTCCGCTCCTCATCTTCTCCCCACGGAGCCCCCGTCCTATTTGTCAAAAAGAAGGATGGATCCCTCCGCCTTTGTGTGGATTTCCGCGGCCTTAACCACATCACCAAGAAAGACCGATATCCGTTACCCCTCATTCACATATTACAGTGAACTATCTCCGTATTATACGAGTGAACGGACGTGCATAATATCCCGTATGATACGGGCCAGCGGACCATGGGCCCATGGTAGAAATATCCTCATTGATGACGGATGGGCCGGGAGGAATATTATTCCCGATGACAGCGGGTGGGCCCATGCAAGGAATATGTAGAGTAGATGAGTGGGCCGATGTACATGAATATCTGGTAGACGGATGGGCCGAGGTAGTTGGATATCATGTAGATGGGTGTATCAAGGTAGATGTGTATCAAATAGACAGGTATGTGAAGGGTACTTGTTATCACATACACAGGTGGGCCCAGACACATATTAAATTAGACGGGTATTAGACGGGTGAGCCGAGAGTGTTATATAAATATTTATTAGACGGGTGGGCCGAGGGTGTTGTACAGTATATTATATTAGACGGGTGGGCCGAGGGTGGTATAAAATATAGACGGGTGGGCCCATGTGTATGATAATGGTAGACATGACAGAGCTGAGGGAGTTGCATATCATCTGAATCAGAGGAGGTAATAAATCACAGTTACTGAGTTCCCGGAGCAGCAGGTGCTGTCTTGACATGGCCTTTTGTGACGCTTAGGTTGTCTTGTAGAATGTGGAAACTGGGGTGCGAGGCTTGTGTTGCCCTACAAGACACCCAGCTCCGACCCCCAAAAATCAGATGAAGCATACCAAGTTCCGAGTTCCGAGACCCAGGTCTCGACACATAATTCAGTCAATAAGAGACACCCAGTTCCGACCCCCGAAATTTGAGTGAAGCATACCAAGTTCCAGGAGCAGCAAGTGATGTCTTGAAATGGCCTTTATGGCGCTTAGGTTATCTTGTAGAATGTGGAAAGCGGGGTGCGAGGCTTGTGTTGCCCTACAAGACACCCAGTTCCGACCCCCGAAAATCAGATGAAGCATACCAAGTTCCGAGTTCCGAGACCCGGGTCTCGACACATAATTCAGTCAATACGAGACACCCAGTTCCGACCCCCGAAATTTGAGTGAAGCATACCAAGTTCCGGAGTTCCGAACCCGGGTCTGGACAAATGAATATCAGATATCCAGCACACTTCCAATCATCTGGTATTTCATTGAGCAATGGATGATAATACAGCTTTGAAAGCCAACATCATCCAAGGTTCCCTTATCTGATCCTCGCTATCTCCACCCCCTTTAACACCAAAGTCTGGACATCCAGCATTCAGCGTCTGATTTCCCAATATCAACTTGCAACATGAACACTTCTTCCATGTCCACTTGTGACATAAAAATCTGGCGCACTTGGGCCCTGGCCATCACTCATGAAGCAGGGGCATATACTGAACAAAAATTCAATGCAGAGAAGACTGGAGGAGAACCGGTTATACCTTCTCCGAACCTGGACACTGATCTGGTGATGGCATGCGATCGCTTGGCTGATGTACTCATAAAGGCATATAAAAATCCCAGTGGGTCTTCCTGCAGATGTTGAAAATGTGTTTGATCATTCAAATTCCTTCATGACAGTTAAGATACAGATTGATATTGCAAGATATAGCAAATTGATATCCCCAAAGAACACTGGGCATAATGAGGAGAAAGAGGAGAAGTTGCTTGAGAGGTGTCCTCCTGGCCATGAGGGCACAAAGGTGGTGGACAAACCTGCCACAATTATCGATGTTTCCGGTACCATCATCACATGGTACCTTCCGGACGCCCTGACCGAGACCACCCAGGTGCGTAATGTGTAGATTGTTACTCAATGGATATTGAATATCAAATGGTACCTACAGAAGGAAATCAGGGCGGCCACCGATTTGCTGGGTCCAAGCCTCGAAAAAAGTGTAAAGGCTGATGGCAATTGGCGATATAATCAAGAATGGTTCAAACAGGGCTCGGAAAATGTTGGGTCAACTCCCGGATGCATCAATTTATCTCCGGCATGGTTTCAACAGGGCCACGAGGTAGGATGTGATGAGATGGTGATTTCTGGAGTCAAACTCACCAATCCCATAGAATCTGTCAGATCCGGAGGTATCCGCATCATTGAAGGGACCCTCCTCCGAGAATATCCTGAAAGCTATTGCAAGGCCGGCAGCCATCGCATCAGCGGCACTCAGGGTCATGCATCCTCAGCAGTATTTTGCAGGGTTACGAGCCTTGTCACACCTTGGAGATAAGGCAGTGAGCAAGGAACTGCCACAGATGCCAGAGACCCTGCAGTACTGGGCATCCGTGTTTAACAGCCTCTCCATCATTTCCAATCGGGAAACCCCCAATCATCGAGACCATTTATCGATTCCTGAATGCTTCGATATTCTCACCACTGTGGGGAACTATTCTAATGCTTGGATGAGTATGCCAAGCCTTCAGCTGGAATTCAGGTATGATTCCGGCTGTATGATTGCATTTTCGGGAAGAATTGTGAGACATGGTGTTGATGGAGGGGAAGGGGATCGGATTGCTTGGGCATGGTATATGAGGGATTCTGTGCACATTTATGCCAGGGTTCCCTCATGTGGATGGGCTATGGTCGAAGGCCGCATACTAACCATGGTGTGAAAGATCAAAGAAGTTGAAAGAGTTGTGACCCATGTTAGTAGCAACACACGAATACCATGTACCAATTAGAGCATCAACAGTTCTGGAACTCAAGTCGGAAGTCGAGTTCCATGAATTGAGTCCCTAACTCTGTGTATCTCGGGACTCGGGACTCGATCCTCGAAATTAGGGACTCAATGATCGATAGTCCAAATTCAGGCTTCACACTCGGGACTCAGGAAAGTGTGAGGCAACAGACTTTGATCCACACATTGTGACTGCCGAACACCGAACACCGGCAGCCGGCACTCGGGACTCAGGACTGACACCAATGTGAAAAATATGAATTCACATATAGTGAGTGCCAAATCCCAAACTCCGGCAGCTGGAGCTCGGGACTCGGGACTCAGAACAATGTGAAAGATGTGAATTCACATATCATAAATGACGAACTCCGAATCCCGGCAGCCGGCACTCGGGACTCAGGACTCAGAATAATGTGCAAGTCATTGATCCACACATGTTGAGGGCCAAACTCCGAACCCCGGCAGCCAGCGGTCGGGACTTGGGACTCAGAAGAATGAGAAAGATATTGATTCCTACATGTAAAGTGCTGAATGCCGAATGCCGAACCCTGTGAAAGATACTGATTCCCACATATCAAGTGGCGAACCCGGAACCCCGGCAGCCGGAACTTGGGACTCGGGACACACAACATTGTGAATGATATTGATGCACACATGTTAAGTGCCGAATGCCGACTGCCGAGCTCCGGCACCCGGAACTCGGCACTCGGCACTCACAATAATCCACACATGTTGAGTGCCGAACCCCAAACTCCGGCAGCCAGAACTCGGGACTCACAACATTGTGAAAGATACTGATTCCCATATGTAAAGTGCCTAACCCCGAACCCCGGCAGCCGGAACTCGGGACTCGGGACACACAACATTGTGAATGATATTGATGCACACATGTTAAGTCCCGAACGCCGACTGCTGAGCCCTGGCACCTGGAACTCGGCACTCGGCACTCAGAATAATCCACACATGTTGAGTGCCGAACCCTGAACTCTGGCAGCCGGAACTCGGGACTCACAACATTGTGAATGATATTGATGCACACATGTTAAGTGCCAAACGCCGACTGCCGAGCCCCGGCACCCGGAACTCGGCACTCGGCACTCACAATAATCCACACATGTTGAGTGCCGAACCCCGAACTTCGGCAGCCGGAACTCGGGACTCACAACATTGTGAAAGATACTGATTCCCATATGTAAAGTGCCTAACCCCGAACCCTGGCAGCCGGAACTCGGGACTCGGGACACACAACATTGTGAATGATATTGATGCACACATGTTAAGTCCCGAACGCCGACTGCCGAGCCCCGGCACCCGGAACTTGGCACTCGGCACTCAGAATAATCCAAACATGTTGGGTGCCGAACCCCGAACTCCGGCAGCCGGGACTCGGGACTCGGGACTCACAACATTGTGAATGATATGGATGCACACATGTGAAGTGCCGAACGCCGACTGCCGAGGCCCGGCACCCGGAACTCGGGACTTGGCACTCAGAATAATGTGAAAGTTATTGATCCACATATGTTGACTGCCGAACCCCGCACTGTCGCACAGATATCTATTTCGTCTCGAACCTTGATTGCTGAACCCCAAACCATGAAATCCAGTAGTCCACAATTGTGGGGTTCGGGGTTCGGTACCTAAGATTCATGACTTGCCACTCAGAAATATGTGAGGCAATCTTGCCATTCGGAAGTCGAGTCCCATGAATTGAGTCCCAAACTCTAAGTACCATTGCACTCAGGCATTCGCCACTCAGCATTTGGGATTTTAGGACTCTACATCCGGATCTTGACATCCAGTCCTCGAAATCCGGAACAAAATATTTGGGAGTCAAGGACAATGATTTGGATGGAATAAAATATTTTACATCATGTATGAAATGAAGGACCATTCTAATCTAAACACAGTGAAGAGGACTCCACTCCCCTACCTCTCTTTCAATCTCTGTAGCATGTCAGTGTACATCTTCACCTCTGCCATTCTTCTCATGGATACCCTCATCTTGCTCCTCCATCAATGCTACCAGGCGTGCTCGAATCATCTTAAGTCCCATCACTGATGGGCCTGATGAGTCATTTACCTCCTCAGGAAGAACCAAGCCATCATCCTCAACTCCATTTACCATCCAATGCTGGTAGTGAACGACACAGGACCTCATGATCTGACCCCATTGCCATGGTTCATTCGGAATTTCGGTGTGTCCCATCCACCATGGAGTATCATAGCTGGGAATAATCCGGGATGGATGTCCCGGAGCTGCGACATCATCAAACTGACATAGGTGGGATGAAAAGATGTGGTCTGGAACAGTGTTCCAGGTGAGCATGGGATACAATGTCAGGACATGAGCGACGGGGCTTGGAACAACAGAAACATGTTCCTTGCAGCTGAGTACTGCAGGAGTGGCGTAACAAATGTCTGTTGGAAATCTCAGCATTGCCCAAAAAAGTCAGCCGGTCATCCGGTCATCAGTCACTTACATTGATTTCCCATTGCACCCCGGCTTTAAAGTACATGATCCGGGCAGAAGAGGGAGGGTTGTTAGCAGCCTCCATCTGATATTGAGAGATACATGCGCGGATGCGCGATGCAGCCATATTCAAAGTACAAGAAATATCTTGAAGGTTCAGCTTCATGGGTTGCCAGTGATGTCCAGTATTTGGAGTGCCAGATGTGGATGCAGGAGTTTCAGGCATGGCTAATGCAAGAGTGTGACGCTGGGAATGACACTGACAGATGGTAAAGAGCTGATGATATGAGTCACTGATGGATGGATTAGAAATTCAAACTCCGACATGGGCTGACCCGGACAATTCCCGGGACTCAATGTTTGGGTGTCAAATATGCGTTTCATCAGCAAAACAAATTCATTCATGTGCACCATCGATCAACGAGGGCTGCAGGTCTTGAAATGCTGCCTGTGCATCCTGAGCTAGTAAGGAATACATTTGAGACTGCCTCCGGCATAGCATGCATGACCCGGAAGTTGTTTCAACAATGATTCCTGCATCCGGGCACCCCATGTGGTTGCCTTCCACAAGAAAAAGTTGCACGTCCAATCCATCTCTGATTGCACCAATGATATTTCTTCCATCCATCGATCCCGTAGTGCCTTTGCCCGAAGCCAATGAACTCGGTAAACTTGGGATGGGTCCTGTCAGCTCACCACGGAATATATCAAGCATGCCCGAACTCACATTCCTCATTCCAGAATTTTCTGGACCCTCCATGTCGACTTCCACTGACCAGAACCAAGCGAGGGACTCATTTCGCTGACCTCGGGCGTTTGGATCGCCGATGGCAGTGCTGATTTTGAGCTGCTCGCGAAGCAGGGGTTTGTATTTCTGAAGCTGGTCTGGCCCCGGCTCAAGTTGTATCATTTGCTTCCTGGTTTTTGTATATATACTGGCATGTAGGGATACTGCCTGCTGCACTGATGTCACCTGGGACCACGCTCGAGTTTTTAGGGCTTGAGATTTGGCTTGCCTAACTGTTGTTCGGAACAGGATAGCCTTGTTGCACAAGTGAATGCGGAGATTGTGCAGGGCATCATTGGCCTGCCCTTCACGAAGGGACATCTCCAACGGAATCAGATCCTCTGCCATACAGCGTCTGCAATGTTCAACCCCGAGGTTTGATGGCAATGGAATTATGGTGAGCTCAGGGGAGTTTGTCCATGCATCAGATGTCTCGGTGAAATCCGCCGGGTCATCATCGATATCGTCAAGAATATCTATGTTCAAGTCGTCAGGATCGTCATCTGCATCAAATCCCTCTCCCAGATGCGTAAGAGCAGACCGAGTGAATTCATCTATCTGGCCTTGAATACGATCGCGTTGCCGGGCGATATCTAATCTCTGTGTCTCCGTCGATCGTCTTCCAATTCTGCGGACCTCGATGAGCAATGCAATTTGAGCCTCTTCAATTGCCAACCCAATGGATATCCATGTTGCCACAGATCTGCGAGAGGGTGCTGCATGACGGGCATTACCCGCTTCTAGTAGTCTAAGCTCGATCAATCCATCGCCGCAGGATCCCTGATTCTCTTGGACTGAGCGACCATCTTGCTGGCTAACCATTGTGTCTTTAAATTGCCGGGTGCAGCTTTCATCAAGTCTGTCGAAAGCCTTGCCACTTTCGGCGATGCCATTCTTCGCCAGCTTGTATTTCTGGCAAAGAGTCCTTTCATGCGGATCATCTTGCAGAAATTGGAATCGTTCATCTGATAATCAAGACATTCCTTTCGGTGCGGGGATGACATTCCCCAAGCGGCAGGGGAAATCAGGTTGAGACGCGCCCATAGGGTCTCCATGATCTCTCCATCAATCCGGCCAATGCCTTCAATAAAATTCGAAGCATATCGGACATAGCAACTGTCCTGATGTCCATGCACATGCCACAAAACCGATTCCAGGAATGATGGTCAGTTCTGGTACCATGTCAAGGTATCGGCTTCGATCCACCCGAACACAAAAGTGCTTGTTGTATTGACAATTAATGTCATAGAAGGCGACAGCCCTGGTAATGCCTTCCATGTTGTGCTGGGCAGCCTCACAAATGGTGTAGTCCATGTTCATTTGTCTGCAAATGATGCATGGTCAACTGGTGAATGTTGATTGGCATGTTTGGCTTGCCTTTCCCCTTTCTGAAAATCAACCATCGAGTGAGGGACAAAGCACCCATGCTGGGCGCAGGCAACTCCCCCGATTCCTGTGGACTCGAGCTTGTGCCGCGCCGCATTTGCTTGATTGACCGCCCGGTGATTGTTGCAGCTCGATTTTTCCACCGTGTCAGCAGCCTCCGCAAGATGCATGTTATACCTGTCCTTTCCGACCATGAATCCAAGCCCATCTGAAAGCCAAACTTCATCGAGGGGATTAATGGGATGCAGGTGTTCAGCTTTGAAATTTCCGTCCATCACAAATGACCGGGTGTATTTCCAGCTTGGAGTTCTTATCATCGCCGAGTTCACTTCGGTATTGAACATGACTCACTCATCAAGTGATTCATCCCCTGACAAAGATACGAGGCGGTGAACTCCGGACTTGTCAACGATGACCATGGTGTTTTCCTTCGGCTGGAACTCAGGTCCCGACACAGACGGAAGATCTTCGGGCTCAAGCTGATCTTCAGGTTCATCTCCTTCGAACAAATCCCACCTATCTGTGAGCACCGGACATTGCTTGCCATCATGCCCGAGGTGTATGGTGAGTCCCACATGAGCGAGACAACTCCGCTCGAAGAATTGACCATTCCATTGACTGATCCAGTGGAAAGGATTGCAACAATGTTGACTCCTGCAACAGCCCGTGCAATAGAGAGGCTCGCCAAGACAATCTTGACATTTGTAGACCCCATCCTGGTGGCAGATGATGCATCTCCTGTCTTCTGGTGGAGCTTCTCGATCCAGGAGTTGATGCAGATATGATTCCTGCCTTGGCAGCCATTGCCTGAGGTAGTCATTTTGACTCTGCATTTTTTATATTGAGCTATAGTTTGAATGACACTCCAACATTTAACATGAACTTGCCATGGTTTTTGGGAGTTGCAATGGCTCAAATGAGCCTTGGTCTTGCTCGTATGTATTGTCAGGAAAGTCATCCCAAGGAGGTGGTGCCTGAACAGGCTGAAGTGTTGGTGATTCTGGGGAGAGGGAGGCATGGACCTGTAGGCTCGTCGTCTTGTGCTTGCAAGTGGGACCTTGACCCAAATCTTTCTACCCTTGCTGCCCCTTGCTTCTACCCTGTGGGATTTTTACAATGGGGTGCATCTACCTATCTTCATCTTATTTTATAATGCTAATGTTGCAAGCAAAGCATCTGCTCAGGTGGAATGAATTTTTATTACATTGTGGTGTCATACTGTCCTGCCGACTCATTACAAATTTATGTCCATTTATGGCTTCGGGACCAATATAGCTCAATTAAGCTACTGTTAGGCTTTTGTCAAAGATCAACTTCTGTCAATTCGTTCATTCTTCCACCTTGCTTATCCTCAGCCCATTCTCCAATTTGATTCACCATGGCAAGGACGGGTCATTCCACTCACTTGACTTCCGGCAGAAATAGGGCACGTCAACCACAGACACAGAAGCTCACGGAAAACGAAATTTCGGAGTTGAAGAACTACCTTCCTGAGTGGACCGCGGCCAAAAGGGGTGAGAAGCGAGGGTTTTCACTGCAATTGCCAGGGCAGCCAGGTTGTTTGCTCCTAAAGTCGACCAAGGACAATGGAAAAAGAGGAAGCAGGTGATGCGTCTTTGTTGTGTTGAAAACTACAATTTTAACATCTTATTCTTACATCAACTCTCAGATGTATAAGACTTGGTTGTTCAACAACAAGAAAAGGAAGGAAAGGAAGGACATGATAAAGTATGGGAGGAAATGGACGCCTAGGATGGTGGTCTACCAGCAGAAGCGCGAAGAGGTGCTAAAGAGGATTGAGGATGAGTCCGGGGCAAAGCCGGGAGATCCCAGTATGTTCAAACATTATCAGGGGGCTGTGAAGAGAGTCATGGCTGAATTGGACGACGACGAGTTGGAGAAGGCAAAAGAAACAGCGGAAGAATGGTCAAACAGCTTTCCTCCTCCGGAGATACAAGCAGAAGTTGCTCGTAAGAAGGGACCGGCATATATGCAGCACTTTTCAAAAGAGATGTGGAGGCAATGCGGGATGAGAGTTTTTGTGTTGTCAGCTTGGAAGAATGAACAGGGAGAGGTTCTGTTTGGGATGTAAGTCAATTGTGTCCGTCATCGCCGATCTTGGATCTCAATATATGTGTGCAGGCATGATGATAATGAGGCATTAGGAGATGGGGACAGCTTCATGAAGACTAAGCACTGGGAGGACATTGAGCCAGTATGGCAGGAGTACGCCCAGGAACAGTTCGGTGAGTGTTTGAACTTTGGATGCAAGAATGAATTTGTTGATCATCACAATGATAGGTGCCGGGGCACAGGACGGAGGACGACAGGTCAAGGGAGGTCGCAAAAGAGTCAGAAAACCAGCTTTGGAACTCGACACAGATGGAAATGGGATGCCGTTGCTTCCAGACATCACGGAAACAAAACTTGAGGAGAAGAAAGCCATAGTCAGGGCGTTTCTTACATCACACTACAGTGAGTCTTTCGTGGCAACATCTGAGCTGTTGCTGAATGTGTGGACACAGGAATATGTTCCGGGAATGACAAGGCTGTCGTGCCATGGAGTGCCCTCATACAAAGTCAGGATGACTTTGTGGCAAGGAAGTATCTTCCGGCGGATATTGACCTGAAGGAGCCTTCGAAGTTGCAAAACTGGGACACAACGGCCTTGCTCAATTTCTGGTATGCTCAGCAGGAAACAGGAAAAGATTCAACATTTCTGTTCAAAGCATGGAAGAACAAGGATGGGGACATGGTACCATCTGTGGTATCCGGCAAGTCGCCATCGCGTCTGACTCGTCAAGTGAGAATGCAGAAGAGTGGAACTCTCCGAAGGCCCCGGGATCCATCAACCGAAGCCGAGAGTGATACCGACAGTGAAACTCATGACAAGGAGGATGACATTGATGATGACTTGGCTGATGG